>PDLN01000020.1:304327-457969 GCA_003369635.1 Coleophoma crateriformis
GGAATCAAGGTCGATGGAAGGAGGCCGAGTCGCTAGAGGTGCAAGTGCTAGAGACGAGAAAGCGAGTGCTCGGGGCTGAACATCCCGAGACCCTGACTAGTATGAACAATCTAGCTTATACACTGAAGGGACAGGATCGCAATGATGAAGCTATACAGCTATCAACATCCTACTACAAATTGATAATGAAAACACTAGGGCCTTCGCATTCTAACACCCAGAAAGCAACTAGGACTCTTGAACTCTGGCTTCGTTCCGCAGGTCCTATTAAACAATATAACGAGGAAAATAACAAACTCATGCCTGGTGCTTGGGTAGAGGACGACCCTTGATTAGCTTGTAGCTTTTAGTTTAGAATGACGTATGGTAGTAGTAAGGTTATTAAACCATGCGATGGCTATGATACCACTTTCAATTTGTACTCCCAAGAGCCATTTAGCAAAACATTATTTACTTAGTTCAGATCTAACCAGCTTTTGATATCAGACTTCTTAACCTCTATCCCGGGTATCTTCAAGCGTTTTCCGATCTTTCGTTAGAATTGTTCGAATGCTTTACGATTGATTGCTAAGACCTAGAATATAGATCGTTGTAGCTGTTGCTCCTTCGCCCGATATGCAAACTCGACAGTGATAGTTGTCGTCCTATAACTCCAGGGCCTTAGATAGCAGCTTATAGACAGTACCTTCAAGCCTTATCGGGTAGTCTGGATTGATGTTTCTTGAGTTGAGGCTCCCGTTCGATGAAGTGAGGGTACTTTGGGAGGGGAAGGTAAGAGGTTTCAAATACTTGTCTTTATTCTCGTTACTCAGGACAAACAGGTACTATTACCAGTGCTAAGAAAAAAGCTAAACGAGATGAGAGGAATTGAAGAGGGTTCAAATCTGGTATATATACTCTTCCAGATTTCGATAGATTTATTGCTAGAGTCAGATTGTTTTAGGATATATCTTACTGTTGATTGAGTGTACTTCTGAGTTGTCAACTTCTCACAGATAGCAAGATTAGATGTGGATATGCGTCTAGGCGTATCATGCGTACCTATCCCAATGGATTCTACTGCGAGAGTATCTCTCTCAGCTTTCATAGAGCCATACGTATCATGGCCTGTGTACCAAGTTTTCGGCACCGTCCACTTCCATGATACTGCTATATAGTAGGTAGTCAGGAACGATATTACTTCGGATAAAGATCGCCCTGTCCCCAACATCGCCTCAATCGATTGAAGTAGTGGAGCTTACTTAAGGAGAAGTCGAAATAGAAACTTTGCCATATATGGAAATACGCCTGGAACCTGGACAGGTCGATTTTCTTTGTGTGATCATTCTAAACATGTCATGCCAATGGTGTTCCATTCCACGCGCGTGGAGGATGCTAGTAAACAAGATATTATCAGCCTTGATGACATCTTTGATCATTCTGGCAATCGCCCAACGTGGAGCAAGTTGCTTGATCTGCTTAGCGTAAATGATGGGACTAAGTTTCCCTTCATCGAGGGTCGTGATACGATAGTTATTAGTGGAAAGGTACTAGCAACCAACGAACGACAATCTATTGCATATATTCAGTACATGCGTAATATAGAGTCTCTAAATTTGGGCATTCTGATATCTTCTAACAAAAACGGGGCATTATACTGTTTGGATCATAGGGACTTGTAGCAATCTAGCGAGCCTTCGAATAGTGTATAGGAAGCACGGTACATTCATGAGCCCTGCTACACGCTTGAGCCCAGTACACATGCGAGCCTATTGGACCTGTTCAAACCAGAAGGAATTCAAAAGAATTTTGCTCCCGCATTTGCGTTGCACACATGGGAAAATCAATGGCAAAAACCACATGTAGAGCTACACTGAAAACAGACAAAAGTAAATAAAACCCATCTGGAGTAATTGTCCTATAGTATCTTCTCGTATTTCTTACGGAAGACGAGATTTCGCGCCTCCAATTTGTTGCGCATTGAGATTTAAAAAAGATTTTTGTGGTTTTTATACTTTCCATAATATCTGCTTCTCATTGTCGATATGGTCATAGGTACTGTGGTAGAAAAAGGCTGACATAGCAGCTCGAAGTAGATATCAGAAGAGATAAACGACGAAGTAATTTTTTGTAATTAGTAGATGGCTTGTAAGTAGGTTATTGTATATCAATTCTACGAGCTCTTGTCTATTTACAAACATCAGCCAGGAGAGCTCGTCACTTAGCGACTATTCATATCTGGGATTCTTTCTGACGCGCAAGATCTAAAATCTCGAGCTCTCTTACGTGCCATTTAAATTCTGGAACGACCGTACTATAACGCCGGAGGTTTTGCAGCCCCATTTTGATCGTTCGGTCGACATCCGATGGTAAAATGTGCTGGAGAATAGGATAAGAGGTCGCGACAATCAAGATGATTACCATTGTAAAGGTGCTGCATGTAGTGATTATAGTATTAGTTATCATGGGCGAGGTTCAACTCGGCGCTGGAAGAATTTGACTTACGCCATACCAGTTGCGAATAAACCAGTCAACTTGTTTGCTGCCTGCTCAAACATCAGCTCAATAAAACCCGAACACCCTAGTATACATGATCGACACGACTCAAAAATCTCAGCAGCAGCTGGATGCTGGCTGGTTTGCTCAGGATGTCGAATAGCGAACTCAAATATCGGTCGGTTAATTATGTATAGTCCTGCAAAATAACGCCCTCGCAGCCGGGTTACATTCCAAGTGTGATTTGAAGGGCTTATCAATGTGTTACTTTCGTTCGAAGGATCATCGTCTAATCCCGAATCGTTTCTAACCTCGGGAGGATCGACACTTAACAAGAACGAAGGAAGGTTTTTGAAGAGAGCTTCATGATGTGAGCGGAGCTCGTTTGCGATCTTCTCTAGCCACGAAACTTGGTCAATCGGATCTCTCTTTTGCCAGGTATCTTTCCGGTGGTACATGACGGCTGTTATTCTGTTGATGAATCGTCGTATTGCAGAATTTGTGCTTATCTGGTAAGCTGAAAAGCTCTGTTTATATGTGTCGCCGGGAAGCCTTGAGCTTGGTGAGTGGTATTCAGGATCTGTAACAGAACACGATTGGGTTTCGAGTTGCGTAGAAGATGGGTACGGCACAATATCTTCGTAGATGGTAATTCCCGATGGCAACGCGATGGAAAACTCGGACGCGAAATCGCTTTCTATGATGTATACAACCCAAAAAACTCGTTTGAATATATCCGAGAAATTTGCTGTTCCCCCATTTTCTAAAAGGTCCCTGGTCTTTGGTTTTAGGAGATGCTCTGGGGATGGGCACATGAGTTAGATACCTTCTTGTGATCATTTTGCATTTCATAGCTGCATTTTGTATATAGTGATGCGAATCTACTGCCTGCCCTTTCGCGGCTAGATAGATACTTGAGGTAGATTAGTGAAGAATCACGAAAATCTGCCTACTAGGGATTACGAGGATTACGTACCTTGCAAGTGCAAAGCATTGAGCAGCTTCCAAGGTGTATTCGGAGTTGAGAGTACTCAAAAGTTGCAGAGCCTTTTGCCACAGTATGTCTTCCGTACTTGTGCCAAATGATGAAGGTCCAGGTGCTTGTCCTGGAGTATGCATGCTAACCCCTCCTGCCTCGAATGAATAGCCTGTAAAGGGTTCAAGAGGCCATGCAGGCAGGATGACCTGTTCTACTTTTGCTAAATCCCCCAGGCACAATACTAATAACAGCAAACAATACTCAGATACTCCTACTTGGCGTTCTGCTTGGATCTCATTCCTGCTGGTCTCGTTACGAATGATAGAATGAAGGTATTGGAGAATGGTATCCTGATGAATGATTGGATAGAAGGCAGCAATATTGATGAAGAATCTATGCACCACGGCTTCGTAATGACGTGTAAACAGATCAACATCCGCGGGTGTCGACCTCTCAGGCAGTGCATGGTCCAATAGTCGCCACGAGTCTAAGGGCAATTTTGGAATCGATGATTTAGACGTCCTCAAGATAAAGATGTCGGTTGCATCGCATAGTTCTGGCAAAGGAGTACTGGCCGAGGCATAACTTTGTTGAGCTTTTAAACTCTGAACGATGGGCCACTTATAAACATGATCGGCATTTGCGTCGTGAACTGCAGGAAGAGTCAAAAGACTGGCATCGTTGTCCGCTGTAGCTAAGGTGTCACTTATTCCCGGAGATTTGCTAGAGACCATTGATAGCCCCTGTACCTGGGTTGTATTGTGAACAGACAACATTAGATCGGCTGAACGAGGAGCACGATGGCCTGGTGCCGCCGGAGCGGGAATTTGAGGAAGTGGTTCCGAAAATAATCTGTCTTCCAGGCGCTGAATCCGTTCGAGCAGAACACGGGTATTTGCATCAATCCGGGAATTTTCCGGCTCCAGATAAGTACAATCGACATTCAAGGAGACACAAAGTCCGCATTTCGGAATTGCCGCATCACAGCGAATTTTGCGTCCACGACATGTTGAACAGGCTTGCGTTACTCTCCGCCGTGGTCTTGTCAACGACATAGTGTGGGACTTATAGTCGTACTCATGGCAGGACGTGATTGAGAGGCCTGTATTTGGGATGGGTTGTTACCAGACTGCAAGAATGCAAGGTGGAAGAGTTATCAAGTGTCGGAAATGAAGCGAATGGACGATTCTGCTACAAGCGGGGAAGCGGCTACAGATCACGTGAACTAGTAAACGTGTGGTCTGAATTGTAGCCAGCGATTTATATTTACAGCTAATGCTATACTATGTGGACTCCTCTGTGAATCTCTAATGCGAAAAAGTGGCGAATAAGTCATTTGATAAGGTAAATACTTGAATTTTAGCTAAATAATTCGCAGTAGAGGTAGCCCCGGTCCGCTTCCGTACATTCCCGTCACACTTTATTAGGCACAGCAAATTCTCTGTTCTCCACATGAATTCCTTCAGTATCGGCCTTGGCAAGCACCTGGACATCAGCCTGGTCTCCGTCAAACAACACTGCAATCTCCTCCAAAGCCCTGCCTTTGGTCTCGACAAACCACCCATAGGCAATAAAGCTTTCAATAGCAAGAATGACGACGTAAACAAAGTAATACTTCCATCCAATGTTAGCCAGTCCAATAGGATTGACGTATTGGTTGACAAAGACAGCCACTTTTGTTGAAAAGACGTAAGCAGCCATTCCTTTGGCACGAACTGAATAGCTGAGAATCTCAACCGAGTAGGCCACAGGTAATGGTGAAAATGCGATGCAGTAGAAAAATTGGAAGATGAAGATGAAGACGAGGACCGCAGTAGCTGCGGCGTGAGAATGCATCTCGGAATAGACGGCTGAACAGACTGTCCAGGTAGTAAATATGACCAGCATTCCAACGGTGGAAATTCGGAATAATGTGCGGCGACCCATTCGCTCCACTAGAAGAGCTGCGCTTGCGGCGATAACCCAGTTCCAGATATTAATGATTCCATTTATCAGCGACTGGGTAGACGAATCGCGAATTCCAATCGTATCTAATATACGGGCGAGGTCTGCGAGGTCATCAGTGAAAGGCTTCAGTATATCATCTCCAATGCTTACAGTACGATATGAGACCATTTCCTGACCATTGAGAGAAGGTTCCCATACACACAATAATGAAGAGTCTATATCGGTTTCCAGAGCTGCTGATCATCGACATCCAGGTTGTGTTGCCCAATTCTAAAAAGAAATGTGTAAGTGAGTACTTCTTATATCGGTTTTGCATTTCTTCTTACCCTTCTCTAAAGAAATGGCGGCGCAGATCTCTTCGTACTCAAGCTTGACAAGTTCGGTCTCAACCCCATCGCCATGATATTTGATGAGAGCCGCTTTTGCTTCCTCGCCTCTGTCATGCGAAATAAGCCATCGTGGCGATTCTGATAGAAACCAGATGGCTGACAATTGTATAATGCTGGGTCCCATTTGAAGTAACGAGGGAATTCTCCACGACCAGGTGCTTGGTATAAGTCTTGTTCCATATGTGATCCAAGCCGCGGCAATAGCCCCCAGAAACCAACAAGTATTGCAGAGAGCAGTGACAGCGACGCGCTCTCGAGGATGAGACAGCTCGCTCACCAAACTGGGGGAGGCGGTGGTGCAAAAGGTAAGGCCGAATCCGAGGATGAATCTGCTAACAACGAACATGGCGAAATTGGTGCTCTCGCACTGCAAGATTGCGCCTCCGATCATTATTATACTGCCAACCGTGACTCCCCAACGACGTCCGTAGTGGTCAGCGACCATGGGCGCGAAAGGAGCTGAACACATAGCACCCAAGGCGATGATGGCGCTGATGAGCCCTAGCTTGGAGCCTCTCGGCTTTCCAAAATAGTCATCCCAGTAGCTGACGGTCTGCAGAGAGTTCATCATGGATCCATCGTAGCCGCTGGTCATATAGGAGACAATGGCCCCAGGGAAAAGGATAAAATAAAGCCGTCGTCTAGAAGCGACCTTATACCAGGGAGGAGATTCTTTTGCGAGTTGGGAGATTCGAGAAGGTTCGTGTGCCGGCGTGGTAGGTGTTGATGAAGGACTTTTGCTTTCCTTAATGGCGATGGCCTGCCTCGGCGCTGGAAGTCGACGTCGAATGAAATCCATATTTGGAGATAGATGACCCAGAACCTGAGTTCAGATGATAAGTCAAAGATGAAAGAATCCACTGAAGAGAATTCAAGGCAGCGTGAACGAGTGATAGATGGGTTGCTTTTCCCTTTTTATAGACGGCGTAAAAGCATCTGATGATTCCTCCCCGAGCCCATCAGTCCATGGACTCGGAAGTAAGGCATGGACGGAAGAAGGCTGATTGGTGGAGAGACATGCATTACGAAAGTACCCCAGAGAATCCGTTCTTCGGTGTTCGTGTGGGATGTGGAATTCCCGCCCCAGAAATCCCCAGATATTTCGAATGGTGGGGTTTCTTTCCAGCCCCGAGCCACGGAACCTGGGAACCGGGTGACATAGAATGAGTATCGAGGCTAGTTGCTCGTCTAGCCGGGGCATCAGCAGTGAGCTGCCCCGTTGGCCCCTGCCACCTCCACTTTCACCGCGACTTCTCTCTTCCTGGAGACCCCGCTACTGGATTCGAGTTGGCCCGCACAGCACTTCCATCAAGCGCCATTCGTTATGACATCTGACCGCAATGCGCCGATTCTGTCACTGACACCACTGACGGGGCAAATCGAAAAAGTTGCCCCGCCTTGGCCCCATTGGAGAGTTGCGACGCAGGCTATATTCTTTTCCGAGATGGCCTTTCCGGAGCCAAAAGAAGTACTTAACCGAATGAACTTCGTACCAAGTCAATTCCGATTTCACGACGGACATCTTGTTACCATCGAACTTCCACTTCTTTCAAGCATATTTCTCCTGCAATCTCGGGTTTGCAGTTTCCTCTTCAATTCTCAAGTTCCTGGGTTCTCATCCATCTGATACTATCAGCTTAACTCACCATGTCAGAAGGTGTACTGAAGGTGGATGGCTCGAAGATTGTGGATTCGAAAGGCAATGTTGTTTTACTTCGCGGTGTAAATTTCTTCTTGACTTAAAGCTTCAGCTTAGCTTAGCTGACTTGTGGTTTTAGACAGCCCTTGGAGGGTGGATGCTCATGGAGAACTTCATGAATGGCTTTCCCGGCCGCGAGATGCAGATTCGAGAAGCCCTTGGTGAAGTGTTGGGCAAAGAGAAGAGCGAATATTTCTTCGATAAATTCCTCGAATATTTCTTTGGCGACAAAGACGCAGAATATCTGGCCTCGCTCGGCTTCAACTCCCTCCGAATCCCAATGAACTACAGACACTTTGAAGATGACATGAATCCTATGGTCATTAAGGAAGAGGGCTTCAAACACGTTGATCGCGTGATTGAGATTGTATGTTCTTCATTCTAAGACATGCGGCATTGAATTAATGTTGCTGTTCTGCAGTGTGCCAAATACAAAATTTACGTCATACTGGATCTGCATGCAGCACCAGGTGGACAATCTCAAGACTGGCATTGCGATAATCCTACCGGCTATGCGGCCTTTTGGGATCATAAGCACTTCCAAGACAGAGTTATCAATCTCTGGGAAGTGATTGCACGAAGATACCGCTCGAATCCATGGATTGCTGGATACAATCTATTGAACGAGCCCGCAGACAAGCAGTGGTCTCGCTTGTTGGCTTTTTATGATCGCATTGTCCCAGCCGTGCGAGCAGTTGACCCCGAGCATATTCTCTGGCTGGAAGGGAACACGTAGGTCTCTCAAATGCCAGCTTTATCCTACAAGACTAATCTTTTATTCCGTTAGATTCAGCATGGACTTCTCCGGCTTTTCCAAAGTATTCCCAAACACCGTATATGGCGTACATGACTACTGCGGCTTCGGCTTTCCAAACCGTATTGGTCGGTACAAGGGCGAATCCGAGCAAGATACTTATATTCGACAGATGTATGACCGAAAAGTGGAGTTTATGAAGAAGCACAATGTGCCAATCTGGAACGGCGAGTTTGGACCAATCTATGAGAGGCAGGAGACGAACTCGGATTGGGAAGAACACAATGAAGAGCGATACCAAATGCTTGAAAGGCAAATGGCGATTTACACAGCTGAGGGCATTGGTAAGTCATCTGTGGAAACGCTGGTGTAACACGGCTTTACTAATGTTCGCCATTGCAGCATGGAATATCTGGTCATACAAAGATATCAATGTTATGGGCATGACTCATTTATCTCCCAACTCAGCGTGGGTAAGATTATTAGCACCAATCCTAGAAAAGAAACGCGCTCTTGCAGTCGACTCCTGGGCGTACGATGATGCGCACTTGCAACCTGGGCTCTTCGGCCCTCTCCACAAATGGTTTGAGGACAACATCCCTGAAAAGTACAGCAAGAAGTACCCATGGCAATGGCGCATGCATATGCATGTCTTCCGAGGTATTCGCGGCATCACACTTGCCGAATATATGATTCCCGAATGGGCGGACTACTTCAAAGATCTGAGCTACGAGCAGCTCGACGAGCTTGCTGCGAGTTGGAAATACGAGAACTGTTTAGGCCGGGAACGATTGAATGAGACGCTGCGGTTGTATGCTGATATGCGACCTGATGATGTGAGACTAAAGGGCAAAGTAATTGCGAGCGTGCAGACTGCTAATGTTGGGGTCTTTGAATTAAGTCCCAACGAGAAGCGGAAGCAGCAAATTAAGTTGACGGAAATCCCAGCAGCAACGGTAAATGTATAGAATTTAACTAGAAACATTTTTATATGTATTGATCCATTTGTCACTTGTGGTTGATAATATATCCATGCATTGAGGATTGAAGAATCAATCGAAGGCTAAGCCAGATTTTAAATGAAGCTCAACCTTACCAGACCCTCATCTTAGCAGTGACTAACGACTACAATATCCTTCTCTTCAACTAATTCTTTTCCGGCCTTTGGACAGCAGTGCATCTACAAAGAAATCTGTCTTTGATTGATCGACGGAGAATTGTTAATCCAGAATACCTGGGCTATATCTTATAATACAAACTCAGGCGCTGCCCGAAACCCACTGATGCACATCAAGTATTGCCTTCGCAAATGCCTCGGGGGCTTCGAAAGGGAGCGCATGTCCACTATTAATCTCTCTCCGTTCGTGCCGTGCTCCAAACCTCTCCGCATGTCCTGCCGTTCCACCAGGCTTCAGCGGGTCTTGCGTGCCATCCAGTGTTATGCATGGCACGGTGATCTTGGGTTTTGCAGCAAGTCTCCTCTCTAGCTCCGCCAATTCTGGATCTCCTTTCGCGTTGCCGAGACAGTATCGGTACGTGTGGATTACCACATCCACAAAATCCTCATTTTCAAAAGAGGCAGCGGTCGTGTCATACACTTCTTCAGTGAACTGCCAAGCTGGTGACCACTGCTTCCAGAGCAGTTTACAGAGCTTCTTCCGATCTCGGGCCAGGCATTCCCTGCCTCGCTCGCTTTGGAGTAAGTGTTGATACCACATGACACATTCCAAAGACGGATCCACGGGCTCTTTCTGTGCTTCCAGATCGATTATATCATACCCGGCATAACTCACGAGACCAGCGACTCTTTCGGGCCACAGCGCCGAAGCGACACACGAAGCAAGTCCACCCCAGTCGAAACCAGCGAGGATAGCTTTCTCGATGCCTAGTGAGTCGAGTAGGGAGACCAAGTCCGATCCCATTGCCGCCTGTTGGCCAGAGCGCATGGAAGTCGGGGAGAGGAAGCGCGTCGGTCCGTAGCCTCGTAGATATGGCACTATCACACGAGCACCCTGCGCCGTGAGAAGCGGGACGACCTCATCATAAGCATGGATGTCGTACGGAAAGCCGTGCGATAGAATAACCGGCCATCCCGTGGGCGTTCCGTGCTCGTAATACGCAATCTCTAAAGTCGACGTTCTGGTGGTCTTGTATGGTGGCATTTTGGTCGGTAGGTTTAGTCGGCGGAGTCGCCCAAGATCGTAACAGTAATGTTGGGTGCCCTGGGATCTGCAGCCGACATTGAAATCACGAATACTTCATGGACGCGTGGGGCTTTTTCAATTCGTATATATTGTGTTGTGTTGTACCCCCCCGCGCGCCCTTTGGTGTCAGTGATGTCACCTGGGTCTTATCCAATAGGAATGCCCCCTGACACAATTAGCTCTGTTTTCTATCAATCCGACCAAAAACCGTACTACAGTAAGCGTGAGTGGGAAACATTGTTTGGGAATGGCGTTAGCTATCGTCACGTGGAGATTTTCGGCCGTGGGAATCAAGGCCAAGATGAATTTGCAAGCCAACGCCGAAGAAAGGCCATGATATTGGCTGCTGCGATGCCTGCCAAGGATTAGGCAGGCATGGTGGTTCAGCTGAGCTGCTCAGCTCCATCGGGCTGCCATACTTGAGGGAAACAATATCTATTTCTCCACGTCCTTTGCCATCTTTACTGAGGATCAAGTTCGTGTGCTTTGTCTGAGAACGTCCTTCAAGGGACAGGCCTCATCGACATGTCTGCGCCTTTCGTTCAGGACGCAATATCAGTGCTCGAAGAGGGGACGAGGGTGATGCGCCTCAACGACAAGGAGAACCTGTGCGACATATGCAAAGTGCTCGATCTTAAGGAATTGTTCTTTGGCGATCATAATTATCAATTTCCTGAGCAGGGTGATTTTCTGTTGGGCCGGTGGAACAACTCATTCTGTACTTATGTTGACCACATCAGGACGCAAACATGTCCTCTTTGCCGACTCATGCTCAAGAGCCTGGAACGCAGCGACAAGTTTGACAAGCTGCAAGATGGAGTTGTTGTTGCTTTCAGAGTACGCCTCTATAGCAAGGAGAGTGATGATTATCTTCCGAACTTATACTTTCTGAATCTACACGTGACAGAAATTGACGAGGACGGTTTTGTCGGATCAACTGAAGAGTACGGACAGATGCTAGCTGTTCAAGGGACGCAGACCATCAGAATTCGTAACACGAGAGAAGCGTGTCTGCGCCATTTCTATCCCTATCTCCTTCCCGGCATGGTTCCACTTTCCACCACCGATGAGCAGTCTGCAAAGTTCGATGAATGGCGAGAGGAAACTGGCACCGATTATACAGCACGCATACACCCTCATAACTCGAGTGAGGTCGATATGGAGCTACTTAAAGGTTGGCTCAGAAATTGCGAGGAAAATCATAAATCATGGTGTCCTAGCAAGCTGCCGCTTGAGTTGGAAAAGCCAAATCTCCGAGTCATAGATGTTGAAACTGGAAATATTGTCTGGGCTCCTGCTAATTGTCGTTACCTAGCACTGAGCTACGTTTGGGGTCCACCTATTATTAGCAATATCTACTTATGCCTGCTGATCTCCAACTCTAACGATCTCGGCAAACCAGGGGGTTTATTCGAGCGCCTCCAACTCCTCCCAAAGACCATCAAAGATGCCATTGTCGTCTGCCAAAAGCTCAATGAACGATATCTGTGGATCGACTCTCTCTGTATTATTCAAGATGACGCCTTGGATCAAAAATCTCAAATAACCAAAATGGACATGGTCTACCGCCGAGCCCTCCTCACCATAGTCGCCGCCTCCGGCACAGCAGCTAATGCCGGTCTGCCAGGAATCCATCCCTCACTCCCCCGGAACGAAATCCCAACAGAGACCATCCAATCCCTGGATCTCGTCACCATCGCTCAAGACGCCGAGTTCGAAGCCAACACCTCAACATGGAACTCCCGTGCATGGACTTTCCAAGAACGAGTCCTCTCCAAACGGATTCTGTGCTTCACCGAAACATCCGCGACATTTGAATGTCAGGAATCTTGTTGCCGAGAAGATTTTGAACTCATTGGACCTAAAGCAGGAGAGTTTAGATTGTCGGGAAAGGAGCGAGGAGATCTAGAAAGGAGACAGAATTTCCATGCGATACTCGAGGATGAAGGGAGTGGATTTAGCATGGATTTTGAGAGGATGGTACCGAGGGAAAAATACACCAGTGTTTTCAAGACCTTGTTGTTTGTCTGGGGGGGATTGGTGGAGGATTTCACGAAAAGAGACCTAACCTATCAAGGCGACATTCTACGTGCATTTCAGGGAATCGAGTCCGCACTTTCAAGATCCTTTGGAAGTAGTTATTGGGGATTTCCACAACATCTTCTCATCCAAGCAATGAGCTGGCAGGCAGCAACCCCTAATGTTACGGCGAGGGAAGGATTTCCATCTTGGTCCTGGGCGGGATGGGTATTCAACGACAGGAATAACCGAGCAACTTACAACGACCAACTCCGCGGACCCTTCCCCGCGGTTATTTTGATTGGTGAGGATGGTGGTGTAGATTATTGGAATAAGGAGTGGTCGAAAGATCCTTGCATCGGGATTTATGAGTGGCATGACGTGATCTTGTATCCGGAAGACGGGGAGGTGGCGAAGGAGTTGGACGCCCTCTTAACAAAGACTATAGACAAGCTTTGGAATCAGAAACCCGACGTTGTGTTTAGTTCTTTGGTGTTTTTCTGGACTTCAGCAGTGCCGATAAGACTTAAGGAACCAACGGGCACAGAGGAGACTGAAGAAGGACAATGGTGTGACCGATACACTAGGCAACTACTAGATGGATGCACAGTCTCTAGGAAAATGAACGTAGGAGAGGCAGATGAAGGGATATGCACTAACAGCTATTTAACCGAGGAGGAGTTAGAGAGTGCGAGGGAGACGATGAAGACTAGTGAGTTGGAGCTGGTGTATCTGGGGTCGAGTTCTATTAGCTTCGGGATGTGGTGTCTCAGTTTAGTGACTTGGGTGGATGGCACTGCTAGGAGAGTGCTTCCCCATTTGATGTTCTATATAGAGCCACAGAAGTGGGAAGCGGCTGCGCCTAAGAGGAAGCTTCTCGTCTTTGGATAACCCGACCTTCATGCTTGGCATAGATTTCACCCATGTTTTGTTTCTCCAGTTTGCAATAGATTCACGAATATTTGCTTTTTCCATGTGATACCATAGAGCCTATATTTGTCGCTGTAGCTCCAGCGTGAGCTGATGTAGGTCCGAAAAGATTTGAAAAAAGAAAGTCAATTGTGACACTCGTTTCGCTAACTACTGTGTTGTAGGTTGTTCTTATTGCACGACCGGTCTACTGTGTGTATAATCGGCTCGAGAAGAGCTGTAGACTAATCAAAACTGCAGGCTTCTGTTGAGTCTATTCTCAAAACCAAAGACATCACTGAAAATGGAGCTATGCTTATACAAGGGCATATCGCATGCTATGGTGCTACATGTAGTCTCGGTCACTTTACCTACGTGGTACATTATGCGTACAAATTATAACTGGAAAAAGTATAGCTGAGATGAGTTTCTTGAGAAGAGACCGGAATGTAAAGAAGGTAAAGAAGGTAAAGCGCTATGGAAAGAAACAATACAGCAGGCAATAGACATGGTATCGTACATAAATAATTGGCTTATTAGATATTCCACTTTCAAACGATCATAACGAGGACGAAATAATGTATCACGTAGCCTGCCAGAAACTGCATGGCTTGATCTTGAGAGTAGTAGTATGTCGATATGTTTGCCTCTGATATTATAATAGCTAAAACGTCTAATGAGCGAACCTGAAATCCAATCTCCTGCTGCCAATTTCTGTGCTGTTGGCGATGTAATCTTTTCGCTCCTAGCCTGCAGTTAGTATATGACTCTTTCAGGTCTAAGATGCAACTTGCCTCCTCACTCATAGCGGCCCACTTCTTCTCTTTGGTATGATTGCGCCAGACATAGTATACCTTGGTTCCAAGGAAGACAAAGATGGAGAGTACGTTGATGATAATCAAGTTGCGATTTCCGCGGTGATACAACGGTGCATCATCAGTCCGATAAATTTGGTTGGCGATGACATTGCCCAGTTGCACCATCACTGAGAAAAGTTAGCAACTGTTCTCGGTATTTCTTCTGGGATTGAGGACGTGACTTACTGTTGTAAAGTGCCGCTGATACGGATCGGTGTCCAACATTGTTTGCGTTTCTACTGGTCCAGGCAACGAGAATGGCATGGCAGTACGGGTAGGACAGCAGCACGGTAACAAGTGCATAGGTTCCCCACGCGTTCTTGATGATGCCTGGCCAAACAGCGAGCGCAATAACGCAAGGAAGCGTCCATATATTCTGCAACATAGCAACGAAGGTACGTTCCTTGAGATACTCAGAGAGGCGGGTGAGTAGAAGAAGGGTGATAATGTGGAAGACGTTGGCGGGGATCTGTAGCAGGACAGTGTTGAACGAGCTGAAGCCGGCTGACTTGAGAACGATTGAGATATAGGTGGTGACAGGACTTTGTGGAATGTATGCCATCAATCCGATAAGGTACAATGGCCACAAATCATAATCCTTAAGGGCGTCCCAAAGGCGGCGTGGCGTGATGGGCTGCCTGTTGTGCATGTCACCCTTAGAAGGATCATCACGAAGGACGCGGTTAACGACAATAGCGACCTCGCGATCGGTAAACCATCCTTTGGGTCTAAACCACTTCTTGGTCTGTACCGCAGATGCTGGCATCATGAAAAATGAAGCGACACCAACAAGGAAGGTAATGAGTCCCTCAAGTAGGAAGAGCCATCTGCGCAATGTCAGTGGTAAAACTAATCATCTATGAAAGTGAGAAATACCGCCATGATTGCAGACCACCAACGCCCTCCAAATGGAAGATAGCAAAGGCAAGAAGAGAGGTGACGATAGTGGTTGCACTCAGCGTTGTCCAAAAGTAACTACCAAGTTGGTTAGAAAAGGCACAATAACAACTGAGCATGGACTGTCTACCTGAGACGGATTGGTAATTCCGAACTAGTGTAGAAATAACTGAGCCACAACACAATATCGGGAATAAATCCACCCTTATAAACCAGGTCAGCAGGTTCACTAACAGAAGAGTGGGTAAAGCTTACCTCCAGTATACCGAGGAATGCACGAGTGACTAAGAAGCCTGTTTTGTTTTGAATGGCTGATTGACTCATGGCTACGATACTCCAGAAAAGAATTTGCATTGGAATCCAACGATCCGGTCCTAGCTTTTTCGAGATCAGCTGGGATGGTACTTCAGCCAAGAGGAATGCTAAGAGGAAGACGGTGTTTCCGAGGTTATAGTCTAATCGCGTTAGCATGTTGGTCTTATATGAGCTTCAATGCCTGTACCGTTGGTGGTTAGGTGCAAGTCCTTGAGAATGGTACTAGCGGTTGCTTGTGCCAGATTGCCACGATCGGTCTGAAGACCAAAGAACATGATGCAGGCCCAGAGGCAGACTATGTTATACAGTTAGCCTGAGGTTATACCAGTTCATCCATATGATCTACCTCTCCAATCCAGCTTCCGGATCAACCGCTTCTCCTCCTCTTGTGTCCACGTAAGTTGCGGATCGAATACGTGTCGACACTCATACTGGGCCTTCTCATAGACCAGTCTGTAATGTTCGGCGACTTCTGGATCGAGGAAGATATTGTCGCCAAATCCAGATTCTCCATTGGCAGCAACAAAAGTTCCGTCCTTAGTGACAATGTTGCCCTTCGCAGTTATCAGCTCGGCATCCGCAATTACGTCGCCTCGGGCTTCGTGGACTACAGCTGCGGCTCGATTTTTCTCACCAGAGCTTCGCTGGCTAGAAGTGTCGGAATCAAGATTCGCCATGGTTCTTCGAGCGACTTAACTGCTGGTTGGCGTCTGGGCTAACAGGTGCCAAAGACTTCGAAAGGGATTCTTATATGTAAACATTTCGCTGCGACAATTTGCTCGGAATCAATGCAGATAAAGGTCCGGAAGCCACATTGATAGCATCATTGTCTGAAATATGATGTGATAAATAAGAATGGATGACCCCAGGGCTCGATGCCCAAAGCTCTAACAAGCCGAGGACGATTGGGAAGAACAGGGCTCTCCCCAATGTTGAATCCGCATTTCGATGCAAGGTCGCATGATGCAATGGCTAGTAAAGGAGCTAAGTTCCTATTAGAGGCGACCAGGAGAGTAACAAGGCCAGTAGAGAGGATGGCATCATCCATCGCGGTCGAGCGCCGTGTAGAATTTCATGTAGACCAAGCACATCATAGCAAGGGCTGCTGTCGTTATCCGCATTTGGCCGAAGACGCTCCGCCACCGAAGCGTGATGGCACCTTAGCCGAGGCGGGCACACGCCTCACATTACTAGAATACCACCTGTAACAACGCAACGTATTTCATATCGTGACTATTCTCAAGTCATGTAAGCCTTGCTCGTGGGAATTTATTTGATACCGGTACTGATCAAATATATATGTCTCAACTCCTGACGAGAGTACTGTAGAGCTATGAAGCTTGTATCCACAGAAACCCTAAAGGCCTCTGGACCTACGGAAAATCGAGCTGCAACCGGCATAGCAGCACACATGAATGGACCGAGACTTGAGTTGACGCGCAATTGGTCCTTCGACCACACTGAAGGAATTAGCGATATATAGCCTCTCGTAACAGCTTCCACTGTGGCGTGAATCCTTCAGTTACAAAACATATCAAACGAAAGCGAGTGATCCAATATCTACTAAGAACACATGTTAGATGAAACTTATCATAAAAGATACCCAGGTAACATGCCGAAGAAGTACACCCCCACTTTTTGATATTTTCTTTTAAGGTAAACTTGGTTTATTGAAAACCAATCATTTATACCGATGAAACAGAGCCATACAAAATTGCGAGAACCATCGGAATTATAAGCTGCCTCGCAGAAGCTCGTTACCTCTTTTCTACATAGGTAACTTAATGTCGCTATTTAGAACAATTAACAAAGGAGCTCACTTCATATATTTGCTGCTGTTTGACTATATGCCTTCATTCTAAATTGCGCTGTATCTCATCCTTTTAAATATTGGTCCACGAGTAGAGGTGTTGCAAATCAAAAGTTCCAAACTCTTTGAAATAGCCTATGACAGCAACAAGCATTTCGGGTAGGTTGATTCTGCAGATAGGGGCCCTATCATATTTTGATACTGTAATCAAAGGACAAATAATAGTGAGGGTATAGGCTTTGTGCTGTTTTGTGTCCTATGTGTTAACCCAGTCGAATCAAGCCGTAAACCAATTGTTTTGATAACCACGATTGTGGATAAAAGTGTCTGTAATAAAAGTCCTAGTATCTCAGACGAGTTCTAACTCTATACTCCTGATGATAGATTCCACTTTACCAAGTTTCCACTGTTCGCCATTTAATTTCCAGATATCAGCCTGGTGTCTCCATGAATCAGGGACACCACTATCGTCTGCCTGGTCTATTTTGCTACTGGGAATATTTATTTTTTCCATCATCATTGGGCTGAAGTTGGTTAAATGGGCTACCTGGAAGTCGGAGGAATGCCTGCTGGGAGATTCATCCAGACAGAGAGTCGCTCCGATTTGACGCGAACTAGATAGTCGTACTTCATAGTTACGACGACCACACATGTTGAGGAAGGTCAACAGATTTTGACACTCAATCTGGGTTCCCCAGGAAGTCAAGGGTAGTACTCCACAGATCCAGGAGCGTTCAACTCTAAAAACAAAATACAAGACACAGCCACTGTTTGCTGAACCCAAGCGCAGCAAGCCCACGTACTGTGCATAGTACCGTTGATAAGATAACAGTAGTAAACTTGTGTTAGGATCAAACGAGACTTCGTGTGGGTACGTCTGAATATCGATATCTTCAAGACAGAAAAGTCTACCCGTTGAATGAAGACCAGAATCTACATTTGTTCTGCTTATCGAATAAACCATTAATTTGACCAATGGTAAGCAATACGGCTTTCGTATATGGCACGTGTAGCGGTACCAGCCCTAAAGAAGTTTCATCAATTTTCGATTGGACATATATGTCTTCCACGCCCGCAGACCAATCTCTATAGAGCATAATTACTCTTGGCGGAAACGAGCTTCTTTGCAAAATTTTGCTAGCTCCTGTCGAGCTGAGATTCGAAATGCCAGCAACTGGCACGCAAGCTCTTTGGAAAGGGTTCCCGTCCGAGTATTCTACATTGAGGACCAAAAAGTAATGAGACCAACTCCGAATGATTGGAAGTTGGATAGAAAGACCAGCATTGGTCATAGAATAGGTTGAAACACTTGTTGTTTCTTGGGTCTTTATATAATCAGCAGAAAACCTGAAAGCGTCAGGAGTCGGAGCAAACAAGCTGACCCAGTTTTTAGGTACAGATGGTGTCCAATCCCAGGAGAATATGGTATGATCGTTGGAGACCTTGATTATCTCTTCTTGGAGTCGGAGAAATGCTTTCGATCCTTCACCATAAAGTAGTGGCATGTTGATATCAAAGATTCCCAGCATGCAATAGGCGATATCCTCCACCCTGGTTGTTGTCCTCCGTGAAAGCCAGGACATCTTCTTGGAGATGGAAGCAGATGCCAAAGCCGGCGACCCTTTCAGATAAACAACATCGACGCCAGTCACGGTAGAGATGTGACTAGCAAGCGACGACCGCTCTCCAATCGTGCTCCAATCAGACGAGTAAAAAACGACTTGGACTGGAGCTAAGAGCTCCTGGAGTGTCCACCCTCGAGTAAACCACCGACTTTGGTAAAACTCTGGTGGGGGAGATGGGCTACTTCGGTCTACGTAGGGCACATCGCTCAGAAAAGCGTAACATACGATTGCGTCGCGATACCACGCAAACATAGAATTGATAGCTTCTGAAAGCTCAGCCGAACTAGACTTATCAATACAGTTGGTGTCCACCCAGATGTATCCTAAGGTATTCTCGATCGCTAATTCGCAAGCACGTATTATCTTTCTAAGTGCCGCTCAAAGATCAGTATACTACTGTCCCAGGATGCCGAAGAGTGTCAAGGCAGACGCGACATCGCTGCCGCACGATCCGTGGCAGGACGAGTTCAAAGGGTGTTCGTTGACACGTACTGATAGCCCCGCTTTCGCGACGCTGCTTTGAGATCTTTCCAATCTTGAAAGGTGACCTCCTCCTCGTCCCAGGTGTGGGACAGAATGGCATACTTCGGAATACGATCACCATAGAATTCCTCGAATTGCAATGTGATGGCATTGATCAAGCGCATAGTCGTTGTGTGAGAGTCTCGAGTGTTAAATTGGACGATGGAGAGTCGAAGGTTAGTGTCGGTTTAGCAGTGCTATCAACAAGCATAGACGTCACTGCGTATGTGGCGATGATGTTGATTGGTTGATAAATCACATGGAAGGCGACTAGTGAGAAGGTTGAAAGACAGCGTTTTAAGACAAAGCTTGGTGGATTTGAAGTGGAAGCAGGAGCAGATGCAGATTTGCAAAGTCCAGTGTGGTCTGTGCAAGATTACATGGCTAATCATGTGACAAACTACGTAAAGTACCAACAGCTAGGCCGATATTCCAAGAATGAAAAGCTTTCCATTCCTCAAATTTGCCAGTCATATGCTCCTACAATTCAACCTCTCCCTTTCGAACGAGATATTAGATATTTCCTGAGATTCCCGGCTGAATTTCCTCCAGCTTCTGTAAGACCTCGTTCCAGACTCTCTGCTGCGTACTATCTCCGTCCTTGCTGCATTCAACTTTAGAGACCCTAGAATGCGGTTAGAGGCCGATAGCCATCATCTATTTTGAGACTCACGGTTTGACTTTGCATTCGCTCAGATATTGCCCATGTGACTCTTGTCCGCGCACCACACCATTGACAATGCACCTACTGCCGACTTCAACATGCCGCGCCAGTACCTTCTCCATGATCTTGATCTGTAATGAATCGGATTTCTCATGTGTAAGCCCGGTGGCACAGTACCCTGGGGCAGCACAATTAAGAATGACTGGTCGGCCTTTGCTGCTGTGGTTGGTCGATTTGTCCATCTGCGCCGCTAGCTCACGCACACAATACATAACCAGGAGCTTAGACAAGAAGTATCGGTTTTCCATATCCGCCGTTGCCTTGTCGTTCAGCGTCTGCAAGATCGCCCCGTCCCGAGCTTTGCGCTCCTTAAATTGTACCCAATTTTGGCCCTCGGATCCTATCATCGTGATGCGCGGCGTGGTGCCAAACTTCTCTGCCGACTCGCGCAGTTTTGGAAGCATCAGAAGACTAAGCAGGAATGTGCTCACTAAATTCACAGTGATCGTCGACTCATTTTCTTCTGCAAGAGTATACGTAAATGTTGCGATGCCGGCATTGTTAACCAAGGCGTCAATCCTGGGAAGAGTCTCGGCGCGCTGAGCAAATGTCTTGATTGAGGCGTAGCTGCTCATATCGAGAGGCCAGACCTCGATCTCAATCGACTTAGATGGGTTTGCCTTGAGGATTGCAGCCTTCGCAACTTCGCCCGCAGAGGTTGAGCGCACAGCGAGAATGAGCTTGGAAGCGCCGAGCCGGGCGACATGTTTTGCTGTTTCGAAACCTAGGCCGCGGTTCGCGCCAGTGATGATGACGGTTTGTCCCGAGAGAGAAGCGGTGGGAACGGGAGGCGTGGTAATGAGCTGGGCGTACAGAAACTCCGGGAACAGCATGGCTAGAGCAGGTCTAAGTCGATGGGGAAAGCTATAAGTGAAGCAAAAGCCAGGTATTGCTCAAGTAAGTACAACTAAAACTTCGATTTGCTCGCGGACAACGACTTGAGGAGAAAATACACTCAGTTGTCGATGCAAGATATATACTGGTGGAAAAAGGCACAACTGCAAATCAAGGAATCGAATTGGAAAGGGGGTCGCTCGTGGCTTTATGTACTTGGCCATCCAGCCGACACTTGGCATTCCACCAGTGCCAATCTCCATGGACTTCAAAGCGGAAGTATGGATTATCTCCATGACCACATTGATACTGGTCAACGGCGGTCTGTTTTTGGATATATCGGTAGCTGAACGACCTGCGAGACTGGGAGGGATGGCATTGACCGTGTTTCTTGCCTTCCATTGGTGCTGTTAGCTTACTCGTTAGCTTGATCGCGCAAAATCTAACCGGTTGCGGCCTAGCGCCGTTCTGCTCCCGCCGAGCTCAAATGCTAACTGCTTCGGGACGATATCTTCAGCCATCACTTCTCCTCGTCATCTCTCCTCCCCGTTCTTGGACATCTACACGACAAACAGCCAGCGCCTGGAATACCATGGGTTGTACACAGGGGTCTCAGTATTTCATCCGTCTGTTTTTGTGAAGATGGTGAATAATGGAGCCTCCGGGGCATGCTATGCATGCAAGCAGAGGCACAAGAAGGTACGTGTGAACCACGGCCACTCCAATCTCCAACAATGCTGACGGTGTAACAAGTGCGATGAGACACGCCCAGTAAGTAGCCTTGGTATCATACCCTACGATTGTTGTGTACCAGCACTGGTCGATGTCGACGGGCTGATTGAACATGATGCTGACGCATTATTTGCGGGTAGTCATGCCTCAGATGCAGCAGAGCACACCGCCAGTGTCCAGGATACAATGCCAGCAGGGAGCTCAAGTTTGTAAACTACGCCGGAGAAACAACCTGCGAGTTGGCGCATCAACAGTCCGCCAGCTTGTTGCACCATTCCACTCATATTGATGTGCACGAGTGGCCGGCTATCAAACATAATGCTCGTTCGGCCTTTTTCAATGACTACTGCATTACGTCAAAGGACCAAACTCTGTCTCGTGGATACCTGAATGGTCTAGAAACGATGATCACGAAAGCAGGACCGACGTCTGAAGTCGCAAAAGCATGTACAATCATAGCTTTAGCCAGTCTAGGAAAGAAGGTTGGAGATCCCATGTTTTTACACGCTGCCGAAAACCTGCATTCTTTGCTGCTGAGGTCTTTTCGCCTGAGTATATCAAACGAGACGGCCTCTGCTAGTGTTGAATCACTTATCACTGCTGTATTACTAGGTTTGTACGAGGTCAGATTTCATCTTGGGTCTAGGAAGGACAACATCTAATCGTCACAGATTATAACTAGCACTGATGCGTATCATGGTGCACATATAGCCCATGCGCGTGGAATATCAGCCATCCTTATTAGTAAACAGTCACCATTCGATTTAGTATGTGGTGGAAAGCTCTTTCAACTTTCGAATCCACTACCCCTCGAGGACCTGGATCTGGATAACTCCGGGCTGCAACACCTACAATACTCTCTTATGAAAGACACCAAGGTGTCACCGATATTTAGTGTCCTATGTACGCCTTTGGTCAAGCAATCAAACACCACAATAGAATCAATATTTATCCAGACTGCATCTCTGATACTGAGGGCAAGATCCTTGATAGCCGACGAAGCAACAACGATAGATCAACTTTATTGTCTCAAGCTAGACGCAGAACAGCTGGACGAGAGATACAATGCCTGGTCAGAAAACATCCCCGATGAATGGCAGCCTAGATCCGTCGGTGTGATTACGTTGAAGAACGATGAAACAACGTGAGTATGTCTTTAACTATTCGGTGTTCTTGTTCGTGTTCTCGATTCGCTAGGTCTTTCCATAACTTTCAACCCTCTTCTCTAAGTGGCAAAGTTCGGTACCGTCAGTACTGCTTGGTGGGATTGTGCTGGGACAAGTTGGTGTTGTATTAGAGAGTAATACTGATTTCAAATATTCAAGACCTCCTGCAGGCTACTGGCCTGGTACTATCTCCTCTTATAAAGATGGTAAGCTATATGGCCTGCATTCTCCGCATCGCAGCTAACAACGTATTATAGCTTACATTGCTTCCATATGGGACGGTTATCGGAAGGCTCGTTTGATGGTCTTGGAAATTATACTTGACTGCTATAAGAGAATAAACACCTCACATTACCTAGAGGTTGATTCGTCTATACACAAGAAGACGGAAGAATTGATAGGAGGTATTGTATCCTCAATTCCATATTTCCTAGCTGCAGATCTTCAAGTCTTCCTTAAAAACTCAACGACAGGCACACCTTCCATCGTGCCTGGTAGACCCGTTGGCGGCTTACTTCTCATGAACACTCTATGGGCATTGATGACAATATCCATGGTTGAACCGAGGCTTAAAAGCTATCTTAAAGACTGTTTAGCTTGGGTCGGTAATCACATGGGCCTCGGTCAAGCTACAATCTTATCCAAGGTCAGATATAGATGAGAACCTTCTGCGACGAGGAATCACTGACGGGATTGGTAGTGCACTACGATGGACTTCTTCGATTATGTCATGGAAGCACATGTGATTATTTGGGCAGGGATGCTGATATAGGGAGGATAATGCTACGACTATTGGGATCATCGAAACGTCCCACCGATGCTGTTGAACTCACTTCGGTGTCGTAGGTGATAGGTTACCGCAATTCTGGAAGAGCCGCACTCCTTAAGTGCGTCATTCAGTCTATACTTGCGTAACTAAATTCTGCTGGGGCCATAAAACAGACATCAAGCTGTCAACTATGGTGGTGTAATGTGACACCACTCAAACTCTTCCGCACCTCTTTATATACGAATAGTTCTAGCTGGAAGAGTTCGCGGCCCTGTAGCCCATCGCATAGAATCCTATATGAAGGGTAACTGTAATAATATGCTCACAAGGCCAGCATGAGAAAAGATATGGCACCTATTAATGCAACATTTCGAGGAGCAGCCACTGCTCCAATCCCAGCTACTTGACTCGGCAGAGATCCTGCACTAGTAGTTGCAGTTGCTGAAGCTGACGTTCTTGCCTGGCTCGACGCTGAAGCCGTAATAGTCAATGAAGAACTAGACGCAATGAATGAAGAGCTAGTTGAAATGGTAGAAGACTCGCTCTCAGAGCCCGAGCCAATAGACGAGGTTGAAGAGACTGGTGTCTGTGAGGCTAATTTCACCGAGGTCTCGGTAATGGAAGTTTCAGAGCTAATGCGTGTGTTTGATTCGGGAGTTGCGGTTGGTGTGGTTGAAATGGTAGTAAGCGTAGTGGAGGTAGTAGGGGTAGTGGATACAGCAGCTAGTAAACCCACAGTCGACCAAATGGTATCATCAATGTACGAATCAAGAAGGTTCCCAGCATCATTTCTACCACAAGGATAAAGACGGTCACAGTTTGCGATGCCAATTGTGAATGGGTATGGCGCTGAACTCTGAGCCGCCTCATGAAGACAGTTTGAATATAATCGCGAGCACACCAATGTCGAAATGGTACCCATGTAGCCTACCATAGGAGGAACGCTCCCGTCGGCACAGGTACAGGCCCAACAGTAGGTACCCTATGGGATTCCGTTCAGCATAAATATATCAGGGTACTGCGTAAGGGAGACTTACCGCTTGAGTGGTGACATCAACATTTCGCGTGCAGTCGTTGACTAGCACACTACTATGACACGACAAACCGCAGACGGATTGCTGACTCTTGCACCAACGTACTATAGAATTAGCCGGTTGATCTCGGTGGATCTTGTCGGGTGATTTACTTCCAGATGGATCTTCAACCCCATTTGGCCCAATATAACCCACGGTCTCATTAGCTGGAGCTACACCACATGTGTCTGCGCGGACCAGTACTCCAACCCCAGCAAGGAGACTGAGAAACGCTACTGCTCTCATTGTCACGGGCTTTTTTGAATGTGGATGAGACAGGTCAACGGGAAGAGTAAAGAGTCCATGGCCGGACGCGACGATGAATAAGTATGAATAAGTGACCGTCGTAGCTAAATGCAAATATCCCCAAGTGCATTTAATGTCCTTGTGGTCTCGTATGGGCCTCTGTGCCGCAAAAGAAAAGACTTGGTATTGCTCGGCCTAGAATCCCATTCAGCTAGTCAGCATGGAGAACAGAATCAGATAGGGTAGTGGTCCAATGAAATAGGTGGACGCCGTATATGGGTTGATTTAAAGCAGATCTAATCTCCGGAAAACTCGCGAGTCTAATCCTATTTGCCAATAGCGTCGTCGCTTGAAGGACGCCCTGTCTACCGATATTGAGAAAGGTGGACACGTGATAGACCTGTCATTTGTAGAGAAGATATAGACTTAAGTAGAGGATTTTCCATCACATAAAAGGGATTAGGTATATGCATTTCCGGGGTATATAGTAGATCAAGCCCTTGAGAAACGCTTTCTCGATTACCGAGTCCACCTTTCCTCGCACCTCGCATAAAGCGGCCTCAAACCACCACTCCCTTTTCTCCATAAAACCATCTCTATCCCACCTCGTCGTTCGCCACCCAAATTCCCTATAAATCTTCCCCAGTCAACGATCGACAGCATAGTCCTCGCGCGTAATTCCGAAATCTCTTTCGATCCATTCCCGCCACTCGGGACTATAATCCACTGCTTCATTAGTCTTGAAAACCTCGCCATAAAGTTCTAGTGGCATAATTACAAAGGACCAATATCTCGAGGCCCATTCGGAGAGGGGTGCGGAAGGGCATTGCGGTGGAAGGACCAAAACTTCCGCGTTGGTTGAGGTGTCGCTATAATTTGTACACCAGGATGCGTACAAAGCCTGGTTTTTCTCCTTGTTAAGTTATACGAACTCCTTAATGTCACATTGAAGAGATGGGATTTATGACAAGAGGAGGAAAGGCAGTACGAACATAAATCGTAGAGCCCCCAAGTCACAACTGCGATATTTCCTGGAAGGAGGGGTGTATCGTCTCCCCGGTTCAAGGTATCACGTGCTTACTTCCACGTTCACCAGGCATCTTCGTCGTTAGGATTGGTGAGGTATATAAGGGGCGTTGTGGATGCTCCGTCTAAAATGAACTTATAAAATTCATGAACACCTTTCTGGGAATTTGCTAATATTGTAAGAAACTGGGATGTGAGACAACACCGCGATCACTCGCTTCCGACAGATAAGGTAGTTTACTTAAGAGGTCAAGACTTTCGGGAGTATAGCCAAGCAAGAGTCCCAAAGATTTATTAAATCTGGTCCCTAAGGGGAAGCCGCTGCTTTCACTGTGGCTCAACTACCTTGTAACCTTAGGCCTGTAATCAGGCGTTCATTTCAAAGTGGTCAGTAACAAGTGGCTTAGTAAGGCTCTATTATGGGGGGTAATGAAGGTCGTCACTTTTCTGGCCTTGAATTAGTTTTGAGGTCAACAACGGCAGACTAGCCCAAGTCACTATCCATATCTTCCACTTATCATCAGTTACCACGTTACCATTGAAAACGGTGATCGCCAGCCTCATGTCTGAACTTGGTCACCGACATCTGCACGTCTGCGTGGTCCAACCATCTCGCAGGCCTGCATGCCCAATGTTTTACAACCAGAATATTCTCAGCTTTGGAGCCACTCCCTTATTTCTCGCCCGGTCGGTTCTTCGTAGCTTTTCCTTCCTCTTTATTCAGTACTCCCCTGACTTGGATTTCAAGTTTTTAAGTTTTCAAGAATCCTTACCTCAAGGACTGATAGTTCAAAATAATATGCAACGATGGCCTTGAATGACCCGCGTGAACAACTACTTGGTAGGTGGTCACTGTGGCCTCGCGTGCCTCTCAATTCCTTCAATGACTAATTTCCAAAAGCGAACCTCAAATGTCTATATGGATCCGACGTTGACGTCTTCACCTTGTGCGTTGTTAATACACCTCGCGACCAGTATCAAGCTATAGCCCTAAGAATCGATCCCTTAACCAAAACATGGACCAAGTTCCTGCATGGCGAGCCCAATTGCATATCTTCTCGAGATGCTATCGATACTTTGCTTGCACAGTCTGAAAGAGAACTTGCGAAGCTTTTCCTGGCGAATGGAAGTATCATTCCGTTTCAGGGGGATATGGTGCAGACTCTGACTCCTCAAGGTAGACATCGGAGAGATTCTGTTGCTGCAGATAGCATGGCATCGGAATTCTCTATTGTTGTTACTCCAGCATCGACTCTGTCAGATGCTGTTCCTGACGAGTCTGTCCATGAGAAACATCTAATTCAAGTGGTCACTTCTAAAGAGCCCTCAGTCGACGAGGTTGCTGCTGAAGGAGCGGTCGTGGAGGTGGATGAACTCATCTCTGTTCCTGAAGCACCAACGCCGCTATGTGTTAAACCAGAGCCGGCCTATCGGCAAACCCAACTAGCAGAGAAATATCCAACAGAGGTCCCTACTGAAGAGTATCCGGTTGAGGCTGGAGTCAAAGATTGTCAGATTGAAAGGGAATATCCCGCAGTGGAAGTTTGTGATGCTGGCGAAGAAGTCCCAGCGTGTTACTCTGGACTTGATGCGCCTCCTCTTGAGGATGAATCTTCATGGGGATCATTTAGTGCTCCTAAGAAGGACAAGAAGAAAATTGGCAAGAAGGGCAAGAAAGCCAAGAAGGTCAAGACAGTCACCCAAGAGGAGGAATTTCCCCCTCCTGAGCCGGCTCCAGAACCTGCGGAAGCCTTCGGCTGGGGTTTCGCGTTGAAGAAAAAGAAGAAGAGCCAAGCGTTGATCCAAGACGAGGAATTCCCTCCCGAGCCGGCGCCAGAACCTGAGCCGGAGCCAGAACCTGAGCCGGAGCCAGAACTTGAGCCGGAGCCAGAACTTGAGCCAGAGCCTGAGCCAGAACTTGAGCCAGAGCCGGCGCCAGAACCTGCGGAAGCCTTCGGCTGGGGTTTCGCGTTGAAGAAAAAGAAGAAGAGCCAAGCGTTGATCCAAGACGAGGAATTCCCTCCCGAGCCGGCGCCAGAACTTGAGCCGGAGCCTGAGCCAGAACTTGAGCCAGAGCCGGCGCCAGAACCTGCGCCAGAACCTGCGGAGGACCCCAGCTGGGCTGAATCTCAACCAAAAAATGAAGACAGTATATGGGAAACTTTGAAACCTGAAGTTCCACTCAAACCAGAACCTGTAAGGCATTATCTTTTACAGAGATTAGGACTTACAATCTTTCTGCATAGGTCGCACAAAGCCGCCAAATAGTCGTCCTCACAATTCAGTTTCCAAACGAGACCAGCAACAAGCCTCTAAAAGTAATGGCAGGTATCGCAGAGAATACCTACACAGCAATCATAGATACCGTGAATCTGTACCTCGATTCAAAGCGTTTACCGAACGGCTTGCAAGGCCAGCGAAAGGTCCAGATCACATACGGCATTGGCAGAGATGGAGCCGTGGATCTTTCTAATCTTGCAGAGACGATGTGGCCGGAATACCTTGATTACTTTCGTCAATACACAAAGATCCCGGAACTAACAGTTGACGTTATGGATTGATATAAGAACCATGATGGTGGATCATTTGAACTTAATCTTTTGCTCTCATTGCTCGATTGGTTTCAAAGATTTAAAGTAGCTATCATGTTATACACCATCTGCCAAAACAAACCTACCCCTCTTTTGTTCCAATATATGTGTCTTCACTAGCATAAAAATATCCCCCATAAGGAACGGAAAACAAGTTAGAGAAAGTCATTTATCTCAGTTGATTACGTTTGAAGAGTTGATGTTAGCCTTAGGCATCGATACTAGATAATTAGCAAGTATTCGATTGCATGAGCAATCATGCATTCGAGCGGCGGTATCACATGGGAGAGATTTCGCAGGTAAATCTGTGGAAAAGTTGGAAGAAAGTCCTACACTCCTTCTCATACGCTAATATTGTAAATGCAGGCTATAATCATTGGGTAGTGATATAAGTCAAAGAGTTAGAAAACACCTATTCATCAAATTCCGACTCTCTTATCTCCACAACCACTTCTCAAACTCGACATTGTCTAACCCCTTAGGTACTAGCCCTTCGCAGTCTTCCATCTGTTAGATGCCCCAAAATTCCTATGCCTGGCTGGGTTCTCCACCAAGCCTTTTATTTGTTGTGTCTCTTAACTGTCCTCCCCCTCGCATATGACTCTGGGTTTAAATCCCCTCTCCGCAAAAGCACAGGCTCGGGGCTTCATTGTGGGGCGACATTTCTTGGAACACACGCCATACGAGAGAGAGATTGGTCGTAGATAGAGCGTATAGAGCGTCTTCAGAACTAAGTTGAACGTCCGGCAAGTAAGTCCAAGACAGACTGGTGAACAGTTGTCTCCATAGTACATAAATCCTTTCTGATCATCAAAAGTAATCTCATGAGGAATATCGACGATGGTAGTTGTAATATTACACCTAAAGAGTATCTTATAGATTAGCAGGGCGTGTCTTACGATTAAGTATCCAACGTACGCATAATCGCCTGACCGCCTCTTGGGACGTAGCATTTTCTCGGGAGCGATGTATCATTTTGATATCGTTAACTTATGTTCATTGCTCGAGGTTGATAATATCGAGTTCATCGTCGTGGCAGCGGTTAAGATGATTCCACATAGCCTTATCAGTTTGAAAGCTTCTATGATTCTTGCCCATCTTAGTCTCACAGCGGAAGCAATACCAGACGTGGCCATGGAGATCTGGAGATCCTAGCCCGTATGGACGTACAATGAATAATAGCTTATGTTTCTTGCGAAGGTGTTCGATTACCTCGTCGAGATTGTAAAGATCCTGATCATGTTGACAAAGTTGACTTTTACAGGAGAACAACTGGGGCATGATTGCTTGTTTCACTGAAATGAAGCTGGGCAGCCGTATGTGGAATCTGTTTCCTGAATTCGCAGATGATGTACTCAAGATTTCGAAGGAGGTTGGATTTACACATGAGGCAACCAGTCTATTCAGTCGCAGTGAGCGGGGGTGGCGGTGCAGCTACTCCACGAAGCGGCAACTAAAGCCGAGTATTTATCTCTCGTTCGTAGACCATGAGAGTGTCCCCTTAAAGTTTCTCTCCAGTTTAATCCTCTTTGTCCAGAAATCCTTGTAAATTACACAGAGTGGCTATTTCTTCTCTACAGAAGTTTCAAGTCAAAAGAAAACCGTTCAGGCATAGAAAGTAAGAAGTGAAATAAGGTTGGATTAGAACGTTACATTGTCGTCGAACGTTGTACAATTGATTTCAGAGGCTACCTTAAAAAAATCATACTAGAAAGAAAGAGAAACGGTTGGGTACGAGACTGATGCGTTTGAAATACAAGTGGTATAATCTTGCCTTGAGATTTTAGTGGTTTGGTTGAAGTAGTCGGGTGTACTAGGCTAGGGGACCTTCGCCTCACAGGGATTTCGGTTAGTATTAATAAGTATTAACGAAAAGAGAGGGTGATGGTTGGAAAGAAGCTCTAGAAGAGTGAAGCCTGAACCAATAGAACTGGAGGGGTCGTGTTGGAGCTGGAGAAGTTCACGTGGGCTGCTTGCTTAGTCATTCTGAAACAGATGTCACCGAAGTGGGCCAGGAGGTGACAGATTTGACTTCATCTGAATCTTGAGACTGTAGATGATGCAGTTGAGGACAGCTGGACCATTTCGAATCTTAGCATATCACACGGTTACTTAGGTTGTCTGAGGTACAACTGGCTGGGTGAGCTCGAATGGTCACGTGGTATTGATGAGATAACCATTATCCAGTAGGACACCTTTCTTACGATGCTTCCACCAAGACTGTACACAGGGGTCTACCCAGATGTAGTAGCTGAAGGAATTATATTGGATTGGTTGGTTATAGAGGCAGAAGTATCTTGGGGAGAGGGGCACTTATACTACCCAGTAAAGAGTATAACTAGTACTTCAAAGAACGAGGTAAGCCTAAGGTTGATACATTGCCTAGTGTAGTCTGTGTACGATCATATAGCTAGTTTTATAACGTATAACTAAAGATATTAACAATAGAAATATGATTGGAATAAAATAGCATAGTAAAATGATCTTTTGATAAATATTACAAGTAAATATATAAGTATAATCTAATGTGAGAGTTTCTTAGCTAGTATCAAAGGTCTTATTTGTGAGATGTGTATTTATTCAAATGCTCATCTCTTTTATAGTCATGCAGCTAGATACAGACAGAGGACATGTAAGAAAACGGGGTATATGTGGCCAATCTGCTAAGTTGATGTTTCCATGGAAGTACTGGTTTCCTGCTCAGAACACTGAGACTTCTCTTCTCCTAGCTCCAATTTCACTGGTTGAAATTTGGTCGTGACTTTGACGCGCGGTTTTTCTTCCGAGCCAGAATTCTCTTTGTCAGGCGCCTGGTCTCCTATTATGGATTCCATCTTCTCGCGGAACGAGTCGTCATAGTAGCTCATTACAGAGGACGCTCGGTGACTGGATCGAACCGTGTCGATGGATGTGCGAGGAGTAGCTGTGATGTTGCCGTTCACAGAAGACGTGGAATCAACTGCTACCCACGAGAGGCGGCTGGTAGTTGAATTGGACCGGGTCAGTGGGGGCAGACGTAGTCCCGGGTTCGCAGCCTGTACCTGCTTGTTCTCAAACATGGCAAGTTTGTCCGACACGGTGCCCGCTTGTTTCTTGAGGACGGCTAGATCACCATTGGTGTTACCCGCTTTCTTCGCCTCGAGTTCTTTGATCCAAGCCAGGCGGTTGGCCACTCCCCGAGTAGATGCCCTTCGTACTGGAATATCTGTTTTTGGAGGAGCGGCTGAGGTTGAACCCGAGCCTTGACCCGACGTCAAACGGGCAGCAGCTACAGACGTCGTTGGTGCCGAGGTGATAGACTTCTGCCAGGCCTGTATGCGATCTGATGGTGCAGGCGATGCACTTCTCGACGTCTGAGGAGTCCTCGCTATAGTAGGAACACTATTTGGAGAGGGGGTGACTACCGCATACATAGAATGGCGGGTTTTGGGATCCACATCCAAATTCTTTGCAGGCCAACCTGGGGAGAGCTCGTTCACATTCTGCTCTGTCACCACAGCAGGACTACGCTCTGTTATCACAGCGATACTAGGCTTTGTCACCACAATGGTACTAGGAGCTGTTGCCACGGCGGTACCAGGCTCTCTTGCCACAGCGGTATTAGGCACTGTCACCACAGTGGTACCACGGCCGCCGCTAGACTGCGATGCCTTCACAGAAGGATCTCCTGGCGTTGCAGCCTTCTCCAAAACTGAGTCGCTGGCCGGTGGCACGACCTTATGCCGTGCGCCAGTTGTCTTTGGCAAAGAATCGGTCAGGAAATGTTTTGGCTCAACCGGCCGACCGCGATTCAGGATACTTCCCCCTGAAGCCTGGGGAGTGGCAGTCGAGGTCAAATCTGCCGGCGTACGACTGTACGTGGTGCTTCCCAACTCCAACATGGAAAAGGGTCGCCGGTCATTATTGCCGTACTTGGGCGAAGAAAACCGATCAAGGCCTCCTGACGGTCCTGAGGTAGAGAAGTCAAGAACTGATTTCGTAAATAATCCTGCGATGGGCGTTGCTGATTTCTCAGGAGCTGGAGGTGGCGCCTGCTCATTGCTGTTATCCTTGGCATTTCGTGTATCTGTCTCGAGCCAGCCCTCCGAAAGATGAATGCCTTCCACCACGTCCAAATCAACTTCCAGAAGCTTCAATTCCGGTACGATCTCTGGAGGTGGCTTTTTCTGTCGTCTGAACCTGGATTTGGTGCTCTTCTCGTCAGTCGTCCCTGACGACTTCTTCCCCTTTGCCGAGTTATTCCGTACAAGACCAGAGAGCTTCTGTGCCAGCGGCCGCCATGATGGCTCTGATGCATGGTCTTTTCCTGCCATGTCGGATGTCGGTCTTTAGCCTTCCTGGACTTGCCTATGGATTCGTGCGATGGTAGACATTGTTCATCAAGATTGGTGGATACGTGGAGGAAGAAAGGAGTGTCACGTGTTGTGATTGCATGAAACCGAGCCCCTGAGTGTCGTTTCAGTTCATCTATTAGAGATAATTACAAGCTAGGACCATGCCACCGTCCAAAATGAGGAACCGTCGGTCTCGTGACACGGACTGTCCGACGGCGCATTTGCTAGGGCAGCGTAGCTCACCATCTAGGCTGGAAGCGGCGCTTCCAAACGAAAGCCTTCGACCGGCCGATTAGTGACCACCAGCGAGCGAGTGCTTGCTATTGTATGTGTTTGCCTCGTGCTTCCCTTTTGCAAGCTGTAGATTATAATGTCAGATTATCTGTTTTCTGGTACATACGACCATAGACTGAGGAGAACTGGGCATCCCGTCCGCTCTGCCATACATAAGCCTCAGATCGGTAGATTAGTAGTTGGGTGGGTGACCACCAGCGAATACCTACTGTTGTATGTTTTTGCTTTTTGTTTCTCTGGTTCCCCCCTCTTGTCCTATAGAAATTTTGTTCTATAGAAAGTTTATTAGTTCAAAATTAAATTGGCTATTGTTGTGTATGTTTTTGCTTTAGCTTTTTGCTCCTTTACTTCCCCTATCCTGTGAAACTTGTTCGGTTATAAACTGAGATTACAACATAACTATTACATACGACCATAGACTGAGGAGAATTGGGCATCCCGTCCGCTCTGCCATACACAAGCCTCAGATCGGTAGATTAGTAGTTGGGTGGGTGACCACCAGCGAATACCTACTGTTGTATGTTTTTGGCTTTTGCATCTTACTTCCCCCTATCTTGTAGAATTTATTTAGTTACAAACGAGATTACCTCGTACTGTATATTTTTGGCTTTTTGCTTCTTTACTTGCCCCCTTGTCGTATGGTATTTAGTTAATTATGAACCGAAACTGTAGCAGAACTGGCACATACGACCATACACTGAGGAAAATTGGGTATCCTGTCCGCCCTGCCATACACAAGCATCAAGTTTCTCAAGCAGTTGCTCTCACCTCCTCTTTTCAATACTCTACTTCGCTGTTTTACATGTGAGCACCCGGAACGTTTGTCCGGCTTTTTCCGGACAGACCCAGAAGTCATTCCGAGGCGAGTGGAGCACTCTCTTCAGGTGGGCTGAAGTCCGCATACCATGAAGACAGTCCCTGATTTCGGCCGTCTGAGGCTACATGGTTCATGGTACATTCTCAAAGGTTTTGGTTGATGTAGTATTACGCAAACTGCACGTATACTCGTGCGAAATACACGTGCAAGATCATGTACTTAAACTTCCTTGTATTGAGTATATCACTCGGTTATCTGGCTTTGTTTTTTTTTTGCCCATCTCGAAACCTTAACTTTAGTAACTATTACCTAGCTACGAGATGGCTGGTAGTAGTGCTGGTACATTCAACACCATGGCGGAGATACTTCTTGGAGATTCGCACAACATAGCGATTATTGTACAAGCATATTTCCGACTCCGAAATACGAACCCAGACGGAGGGGAGGGGGGGGGGCCCGTCAGGGATCATAACACATTTTATTGTGGTTGCGATGTCAATGCATGCATATATCATCAATATAGCTTAACATGCGAGTACCAGCAGTGGGATTATAAAATGAGCAAGTTGAGGAGTAACAGTAGAAGGTCGAGCTGAATATATTGAAAAATAGCCAATTACGTGCAATACTATTCTTTGTCCTCTTTGATCAAATCTGCAGCCTTTTCTGCAATCGCATACACAGCGCTAGCTATGTTACCCCTCACCTGTAGCGGAATAATGCTTGCATCCACGATCCTCAGCCCTTTCACACCATACACCTTCAACCTTGAGTCCACCACGCCACCCTCGCCTCTTGGCAACATTGCACATGTCCCAACTGGATGCCAGCTACTGAAAGTAGCTTCTCTCGCAAACCATTCTGCCTTCTCATCAGTCAACCTCTCTGCCATTTTGAAGCTAGGTTGGATGATCTTTCCCATTCCGTCCGCCTTGTCTTTCAGATATCCTGCCATAGGCTCCGTCTCTGACAACTTCTGCGAAAAGAGCAACGCTTCTTTCACGAGCTCCACGTCTAGGGGATGGCTTAGATATTTTGGATCTATAAGTGGAGGCACTGTGGGGTTGGACGACTGGATGTGGACGCTGCCACGAGAGAAAGGATGTGTCAAACCCATAGCAAAGCCAGCAAAGTTTCCAGGATCGTCGTGGAGAAAGAGTCCGCTAAGTGTCTTACTATATGGGTTCCAGCCCGTGGCACCAAAATTGATCTGTAATTCGGCCTCTCCTTTGTCCAGGAAATCTGTTTTGAGGAGCTCGGCTTGAGCGAGCGTTGTCGCAGTTGGAGCATTGCTAATACCAACCACTTTAGAAATATCTTGGCCTAATGCTTCACGAACTGAATCATATGAAAGGAAAGCCGTGCAGCTGACGCCAGAAGCCAGAGGACCACCTCGGCCAGCTTGAAATTCCCCCGTGGCCCACTCGAGGACTCCTGGCTGTTTGATTGTCTCAGCAGTCGCTAGACCTTCGTGCACTTCATAGAGTAGCGGAACGATGGTGTGGTCTTGCAGATTCTCTCCAACACTTGCGTTGTCAATGATGACTGCGATATTGTACCTCTCGAGGCGATCTTTCTTACCAATGCCCGAAAGCTCCAACAGTTGAGGACTCTGTATCGCTCCAGCAGCCAGTATGATCTCACTCGTTGCCCGAAAAGTGAGGCCCTGACCGTCAACAGTGAAATATACCCCCATGGCGCTGATCTCTCCTTCTTTCTCTTCGAACAAAATCTTCTCAACAAAGGCGCCAGTCACGACGTGCAAGTTTTTCCTCTCCCTCACAGGAGCATAATAAGCGGAAGCAGCGTAACTCCTCTTGTATGTCTGATCCACAAACTTTAGCATTTTATACCCACCAAGTGTTGCACCTTTCCTGGGATCCTCTTTTGCATCCAATCCCAGCGTCTTGAAGGTTGGTGCAAAAGCATTATCGAGCTCCCCCGAAGCAGGATACAATCTCGTTTGAACTGGACCCTCATGCCCATGTAATGCTACATCCATAATCTCCATTCCAGGGACATCAGCCGCGTCTGGAGTGTATGTCTCGGCTTTGCGATAGTATTTCTGCAACTGATCGAATCCCCATGCAGGATCGCCGGTAAGAGCAGCCCAGTTATCGAGGTCCTTTCGACTGGCATGAGCACACATCATGAAATTGATGGCCGAGCTACCACCAAGAACTTTTCCACGAGGCTGGTCGATAGTGCGATTGTGAAGTGCCGATTGAGGGACTGTTTTGAAATTCCAGTCATACTTAGAGCTGTGCAAGTTCAGTTAGCGTCTTCCATCAGTTCTGACAGACTCACTCGTTGTATAAAGTCGTGAACATCGCAGGTACATCAATTTTAGGATCCTTCTTGAGAGTCAGCTAGAGAGCAGATACGTGGCTAACCATATATAGTCGTCTCACATTGAGTCGATTTTCCCCTGCTTCAAGCACAGCAACGCTAACATTGGGATCCTCTGTCAAGCGTGCAGCAACTGCGAGACCTGCTGTACCACCACCAATAATGACATAGTCATATTTCTTCGATGCAAATTCCTTTGAAGATGTTGACGACATTTTCAAGAAGAATTTCTGGGCAATTCTGCAAAATTATGTCACAAGCATTCAGATGAATACTTTTAGAAGTAGATAATAGGCAATAGGATAGAACATAATATGAAAAGTCTGAGCGACCACACTTAGTTATAATGTTCCTTTCAAACTTAATTGTCTTTAATACATGCACTAAGCATTGGCATTGGTATTTCCAAGCAGGGTTTCCACCAATAGTATTACGGCCTGTATTTCCGAACTCGCTCAAAATAGCTGTTGTTGGAACAAATGATATCTTCTGACTGGGGTGGTCGAATTACACATACTCCTCATTGAGTAATCGCCCTGCATCAACGTATCTACCAATAGCACGTTTCTTCGAGGCGATCCTTACCTTGTATGGTTATTTCATTACCTTAATGTACTTATGTTAACGATACCCTCTTGCTTATATTTTGGCTTGCTAGTGTTAATTGCTCTGATTTTGCTCTGCCAAAAATAGTATAGAGAGCTTTCATTTCTGTTAAGAAATACTTTCGTGGCTCTGAAGCGGAAGATGTTAGTGGCTGCTTTGCTTCGGTCGAGGTTGTAATTTCGTAACTTGCTCATGGTCAGAAAGATTCCTATCTTGACTACTAAGCAACATGCAGTACTTCAGAAGAAGACAGACGTGGATGACAAGCAGAAACTGACACTCAAGAAGTATATGGCAGCAGGAATGATAGCAGATAGCTAAAGCAAACCTGAACTGGATGCAAAATAGAGGCTCCTTATAATAGTAAGAACTTCAACTCGGTCACGTGGGCCGGTATAGGCTAAGCATAACGAAAGCATTAATGTTAGCACAGCTAACATGACTAATATTACGATAACCATAGCGTGCAGGATAAGCGGATGGTACAGACAAGCGAGTGGTACATTCGAAAAAACACCAAAATTCCTGATTTTCAAGTCCTTGTAGTTCTACAAATCTTTGATTGAAATACATAAAACTCTTTGTATAGCCTTTTTACCAGATATGAAAGTAATACTCTAGATCTCAGGTCTATGTAGTTTATATTAATCAAGACAGAGACTTTGGGGGCTAAATAATCCCTGTATTTTACTTTTTCTCTGATATCTTTTTAACTACAGACTGGTAGTCTCTCAAAGTCAAATAGACTATGAAAATCACTATACAGAATCTATGATTCAATTTTGATGTGTTTGTATTGAATGTTTATAGAAACATGAGGATTTGGAAATCGGGAATTTAGGTGTATTTTCGAGTGTACCACTCGCTTGTCTATACCATCCGCCTATCTCGCACGTTAAGCTCAATCGTAATGCTGATATGCCTACCAAAGATGCTACAAAGCCATACATTTCTGCACCTCGGTCTGTCTTTCAAGTGGAATATTCCTTCTAGTCCATCTCAAAAAAAACCTTGCTACTCCGCGACCAGAGGATTTTGTTCCTACCGATGAGGAAAAAGCGATAAACAGTCATGATGAACATGTCACCCAAAAATGGGCTTGGTTCATCTTGACATGAAGATAGCTTCAACGATGGCTCCGACGATGTATACGATCAGGAAGAAGCTTCCATGATCGAGAAATATAGCGCCCCAAATAGCAGAAAGGCAACGGGCAATTTGAGGAGTATGGCTGCGGTTGTCGGTGTTCTCTTGATTGCTTCGCTAGCAGGCAGTGCTATACAACTGTGGTGGGCAATCTTCGATGCTCAAGATTTAGACGCCGTCAGTGTAAACCATACCTCAGAGTATTGTCAGTAGCATCTATGCATTTTCTTGTCTCTTGTGCTAACCCGCATTTTATCAGGGTCACCAATTATGGATGACATCAAGATCCGCTACGAATCTGTTCGTTTCAACGGGTCTTTTATACACAAGTCGATCTACCAACAAAGTGCCGGACCAGAGGTTGACAAAGCGTGGAGTGACTTGGGAATAGACTGTAAGAGGAACCAGGATCACTATCTGACAATCGCTGACTCGGCAAGTCCGTACTGCGATTGTCCCAGAAGCCCGCGGAATGGAAGCTGGCATGGACCCGTCATCGGTCAAGGTGAGGAAATCGCAGGGTGGTGGCTATGTTACCGATGTGGAGGTTCTGCATCATCTTCATTGCCTGGTGAGAATCTTCTCTTTCCTCGTCCAGACCCTTTCAGGTTCCTAATATCTTTTCTCAGAATATGATACACCAAACCCTTCCGTAGAATGTCGACTACTACCGTGATCGGGGAGCTGGTGTGTATCTGAAATTCTGAGCCAATCGTCCAGCTTCATGTTGGTGAGTGTATAAGGCTTTTGTGTAGCTCGTTATGCACGAGTCGACCACAGCGCTAATGGATACAGAACACTGTGTTGACATTATACGACAACAGCTGCAGTGCTCGAGTAATGTTGGCATGTTTGGACAGCGTTGGATCCAGCGCAAAGGGAAGGACCTGAACGTATTTCCAATATTTAATACTGTTCACAAGTGTCGCAATTTCGATGATGTTGTCACTTGGGCCAAGGAGCATCAGGCTGCTGATGGCCTTGTAGCAGAATTGCGCGACGATGATGTTATTCTTGATGTATATCCTTAAGATCTGCATCTGCCCTTGCGGTTTAGCTAACATTTTCTCATATATGTACATTGTTTTAAGTTTCTTTTAAGCCTTTCGGATATCTTCGATCCTACTCTCCTCGCCGCCCGCCTTCTCCTCGTATAACACTCCCGCATCCCTCGTCTTTACACCACCAAGCTTTCTCAAGCTAACTCCGCTCTCAAATAGTTGGTTAATCTCTTCGAGACTCCTTCCCTTCAGTTCAGGAATGAAGAAGAAGACAGCAACGACAAGCCCTATGTTGATGGCGCCGTACACATAGCCCAGCTTGGCCCCGAGGTTAGCATAAGCAGCACCGATGAGGTACGGAATAGTGAAAGACGTGACGAAAGTGGTAAGAACAGAAATGACCATGGCAAGAAGGTTCGTCTTCTCTTTCAGCCGAGAGGCGGCCGTTTCGGAAACGATAACATAAGCACTACAGTCCGTCAGCACATTTCAAATGGTTCAGATCGTGAAGCTTCACTTACAGTGGGGCCCAAGAGAGATTGAAGAAGAAATAGAACAGCATAATGGAAGCCACCATCGTGTTCTTGCCGGCACTAGTCAGGGTGGCGGCGGGCACGGATCCCATGCCACCGAGTATGAACATAAATGCCGCCATCAAGGATCCGCCCAGCAATAGGGACGGTCGTCGTCCTAAGCCGTCGACGGTGAACCAAGTCAATATAATGGCAACAAGTGATATAATATTCATAAGCACGTTGAAGAGGAAGGCCTGGGACTTGAAGCCTTGAGACTGGTAGAAAATTACACCATACTGCGATGGGAACGCCTGGCCGGAAATCTGTTGTCCGAACATGGCGAATAAAGCGACGTAGGTACGAATCTGTGCGGGATGTCAGGCTGGTCAAACGACGCAGAGCGAGCAACTCACCCTGTTCTTCTTGTCGAAGACTTCACTCCAGCTACCCTTGTGCTCATTGTCATTTGCATATCGCAAGCTCTCAACCTCAAATTGGATCTCTGTATCTGTGGCCTTCTTCCTCAACTTCCTCAAGCTCTTGACAGCATCCTCATCGCGATCTTGACTCAGCAACCACCGCGGCGACTCCGGAAGGATAGGAAGTAGGAGGAGAATGATGAACGGAACCGCAAGTTGCAATCCAACTGGTATTTGCCAGCCAGCATTGGACTTGATGTTTTGCGTTTCATAAGTAATGAGTGAGGAGACGACTTGACCGAAGACGATCATGAATTGGATTGTGCACCCAAACATACCGCGGAGCACAGCTGGGGCAGTCTCGGATTGATAGATTGGGACGACCACTACCGCCATGCCGGTCATGGCATATGCGATGATACGGCCGATGGTGAACTGGGCGGAATTATGGGCAGATGTTTGTAAAGCAGCCCCACTGGTATGCGGTCAGCAAGAGCCAGAACCAGATTCGGAATGCAGTCTCAGGCCTACATGAAAGAGAGAATACAGAGCCAAAATATGGCTGCTCGACGGCCCCATCTTTCGGCAACGAGGCCGCATGCAATGACGCCCTTGAGGAACTGTCAGGTGATGTTCTCTGATGGAGAGCGGAGGCGAGCAGAACGAACCAATGCTTTGCCAATAAATGGAGTGGCAGTCATGACGGATCTGAGGCTTGCCGGGAGCTCCCACAATTTGGTTTTCTTGTTGAATACGCCAAAGTCGCCTTCGAAACTCTGCATGCCCTGGACACCGCCAAAGGTGCCAACATCATAGCCGAAGTTGAAAGCACACAGTGCCATGTAGCTGTACGTGTCAGTGATTTATGTAGTCATGAAACTGGGATCCATTAATCCTTACAACATGATGAAAACAAGCATGGGGTTGAAGTGCTTCAGGCGCTGGGCCAGAGGGATGCTGCCGTTGCTAGCCATAGTCGCGAATATTGACAGGGCAGATGCGAAGCTGGATAGATGAAGTAAAGACACTCTCCATGGGGTTGTCATCGATAGAGATATATATCTTCCCCTATCCTCCTATGACTCGAGCGACCCCACTTCCCCAACCTTGGTCAGGATTGGTGTTGCCCCATGGGGTCATGGGGATGCTGCTTCGGCTCTCGCACTGGCTTTCGTTATGGCTCTCGCACCGGCTCTCGCACCGGCTTACCCATCGTCCCCGTATCCTGCGCGTCATCAGATCCGAAAGGCGGCAAAGGTCTCGTGATTTTGCCCCTAGGTCTTGTGGAGCATTTCCTCCTCTCGCACCTAGCATCATCAGAGCATCATATTTCTAACCTCGCTGCCGCTTCCGATGCTCACAGTAAGACAACAATCATGTCTAACAAACGTCCAAACTTTCTCGTCATTGTAGCGGACGACCTGGGCTTCAGCGACTGCGGTTGCTTTGGCTCAGAAATCCAAACGCCTAACGTCGACAAACTCGCTAATGAAGCCGATGCAATTCGCTTCACGAATTACCATGTCGCGGCAGCATGTTCTCCCACGCGTTCCATGCTGATGACAGGTAAAGGTTGAAGACTATCTTGGACTGGATCTTGAGAGGCTAATTGAAGTGTTAAACAATAGGTACTGATCACCACATCGCGGGACTGGGGCAATTGCACGAGTTTACTCGCGCTTCGCCAGCACATCATGGGCAACCAGGGCATGAAGGCTATTTGAACCAGCGAGTGGTTGCCCTGCCCGAATTGCTCTCGGATGGTGGATATTTCACCATGATGTCCGGGAAATGGCATCTTGGAATGCGTCCAGAACACCATCCAATCAGGCGCGGATTCCAGAAGTCTTTCGCCCTGCTTCCAGGTTGCGCCAACCACTATGGTGAGTTCAACTTCCCAAAGAGAGCCAGAGGTCAGAGGCTGACGCAATTATTGTCCATCAGCCTATGAGCCCGAATACCAAGATCCTGAAAGCGAGCCTGGCAAGTTCTTCGAGACGGCAACTCGCGCTTTACACGCCGAAGACGATCACTTCCTAAATTCCCTTCCAGAAGGATTCTACAGCAGCGATGCATATGCGGACAAGTTGATGTCGTACCTCGATAACCGGACGGCGGAGGAGAAGGACAAGCCTTTCTTTGCCTATCTACCTTTCAGCGCACCACACTGGCCTCTACAGGCACCCAAAGAAGTATGCGATAAATACCGCGGATTTTACGACGATGGCCCGGAGGCATTGCGGCAGAAGAGGCTGAGCCGATTGAAAGAACTCGGAATGGTCGAGAAGGACGTCAACCCGCACCCGTTTGTCATTGTGGACGGCAAGCCAGAGAAGTGGGAAGAGCTTCCTGAACCGGTCCGGCAGAGCTCCAGTCGTGCTATGGAAGTTTATGCGGGAATGGTAGACCGTATGGACTGGAACATCGGTCGCGTTATCGACCATTTGAAACGGACTGGCGAGTACGACAACACGTTCGTGCTATTCATGAGCGACAACGGTGCAGAGGGTGCGAGCTACGAAGCCGCCCCGATTGTCGGCGATAGCATCATGGCGCATGTCGACGAGTATTACGACAACAGCCTCGAGAATATCGGCCGCGGGAACAGCTTCGTATGGTATGGATGTCGGTGGGCACAAGCGGCCACTGCGCCATCGAGGCTGTACAAGATGCATTCCACTGAGGGTGGGTGCCGGGTGCCGCTGATTGTCAAGCCACCAGCCGATGGGACGGCGAGTGGAATCAGAGCCGAGACAAGCAGTCAAGTATCGAAAGACTATCCCAGTCACCTTACCCACGCGTTCTGCAGCGTGATGGATATTGTACCTACGGTTTTGGAGTACGCAGGGCTCCGTCATCCAGGAACGACGTACATGGGTCGAGAGATCGCGCCGCTCCGGGGTCGCAGCTGGGTAAATTTCTTGTCTTCAGTCACCAGCGGCAAAGGCACGGATGGTGTTGCACAACACGAGGTGCATGGCTCAGACTATGTAATGGGCTTTGAAATTGCAGGTTCGGGTGCCGTGCGGCGTGGAGATTGGAAAATCACATTCGTTCCTGCGCCAAAGGGACCCCAGAGGTGGGAACTGTTCAACGTCAAAGAGGATCCCGGCGAAACCAACGATCTTGCAGAGCGACACCCAGAGAGACTCACGGAGATGCTTGGGCTATGGGATGAGTATAAGAAGGATGTTGGCGTCGTTGGGGTGGCAGGTGATTATCCAGCAGCCGTGCAGGGAGATCCGAAAACCACACTTGTGGATGAATTTGAAGATCCGTATTGTTGGATTAAGTACATTGGGAGGCCCGAACAGACCCCTGAAAGACTGAAGGACGTGGTGCCACCCGCAAGATAGAACTAGACTTAGGCACAATAGTGATGAATTATAAGATTTCAGACTACATATCTAGGCTCCACCAGTCGGAGGCATTCCAGGTTAGGAAATGCGACAAGTCTTTAGCGGTCCTTGTGTAGTCCTGTGTCTGCATGTCGACGAGCTGCTGGTCAGTTGTGTGAGTTTGATCAAGCATTGATGTTTGCAAAGAGTCGGCGTCGGGTGTGTAAGTATGTAGCTGTGAGGCAATTTCCATGGAAGGTGAAATGATGGGTGGTCGTTCGCGGCCCGACTGGGCATCTCCCCGCTCGGTCTCTTGCATCGACCCAGCCGTCTGCGGACTCATGCCTGTTTGATGAGCTCGTGTCTCTGATCTTGCACGGCGAAAGGGTGCCATGTTGGAAAGATGATGTACATCTGCAGAACCTGTGACTTCCGTCGGCAATTCAAGATGCAACCTATAACGATTAGACACAGTACATGAACAGTGGTGGATATTATGGGCGCAGGCAAAAAATTGCATATTCCCAATAAAACCAAGATTCTTAGGCAGAGCACTTGCAGTAGACCTGAGTACTCCTTCCTAATCTTATTGGGTTATGCAATACTTGCCTGCTGGAACTCACGCTTCGGGGCCTTGCCATTCTCCGGCAATCTCTTGGAAGCCAAATGACATGCAAAGGGATAATAGAGCCCGTATCTTCATCGTGTTAAAGTTTGATTTTGTAATAAGCAGGTTGATGCACTCACATAGGGGCTCGGCTCGCTTGCACCAGCCCCGAGAAATTTTAATAGCTGAAGGTTGTCTGCTACGTTATTCCTGGTACTGACGGTAGATTCTGTGGTGTGTGGCATAATTGCAGAAGCAATAATTTGGATCTTGGTGGACTCGAAAGTGGCATCCACTGCGAAGGGATCATCGAATGCTAGTCTTCCATGTGGTTTCCCTTGACGTACAAGGCGGGATATTTCCTCTGCGTGGAATTGACTCCGCTTTTGGCATTGTAGCAGGAATTCTGGAGGAGCGTCCCAAAATGCAACGGCTAGTGGAAATGAGAACCCCGGGAGGGAAATGCGTGTCAAATCACAAACAGCTGCGTGGTAAAGCAGATGTAATGCAAAAAGGGATCCTAGACTATGCTGGTCTTTGCGTATGTAGATGTTGAGTTCTGTCAGAGCATATTTCTCTGGGAGATTGTCGTGAAACTGCTCCAGCTGCTGTAAGATCACCATAAACGGAGATGACAGGTCCCATAAGTTGCTTTTGGGATGCGGAGTACGAATCAAGCTGAAACTTAGTTAGCTCAAAATGACGCTGGGCATTTACGGAGTTCTTTGCGTATCTCAATGGCATTGTAGAAGGCATCAAACGAGAACATGGGATAAGGTTGTGGCTCTCTATACTGCCGCCAACAACCCTCGAGCTACAGGAACATTCCGCAGGATGCACCACAAGTGGCGGAAGATGAAGCGTACCGAAGGACTCTCATGCGAAGGTGTACAAGGAGAACACTCAAGGCTGGAGCATCCAGACTACGAATGATGTCAGGGTTTTCCAGGACGTAAGGCAGGTACAAGGGCCTGGTGCTTGATTGCGAAAGGTAGTCTCCTTCTGCGCAAGGAAGTGGTAAATTGGGAGTCTCATCCCGCCACGATGAATTCTTGTCTACGCCGGAGCCAGTGAAAACATCGGCGATGTAGCATGCCCATGCCAGTCGTAGGTGACTTTCCGCTTCCGGCTCAATCAGTTCATGATTCGCATTATCGGAAAGAGCATCGAGGCCAAGTAAGCGAAGCTGGCGGAACATACAGCCACCTAGTACAAAGGCCATAGCGAAACTGCCCGATCTGTGAGCATACTCACACAGTAGCACGGTGGTCTACTCTGGGTCAGCCTAGGCACAAGAAAAGGAAGGGGGAATGCACCATAAGCAGTAAATCCGATGGATTATGCAGCTGTCCCAGCACCTTGTCACGCGCCTTGTCTGCAAGTGCTTGTCCCGGATCGACATTGCTTTGGGAGTGGTCAGTAAGCGAGTCGAGGAAGAGCTGTCTGAATTACAACAGTCAATGAGGATATTTTGCAGACTCGGGTAATTGGGTAGATTACCTCGCGCCCAACGCACACATGATGTGAAGCAGCGGCTCCTCGTAGTCTTGCAAGAGAGTTCCATGATCAAGAGCATAGAGAAATGACGGCTTGTGGATGAAAGCAAAGCATCTCAAAGGAAGAACCCTGTCGAAGAATGCGTGGAACAAATGCGTGCACGATACAGGGTCTTCTGATGGTGCATGAGTAGGCGCCATGGTCGGAACCGGAAAACCTGCTGATTCCTGGGCTCCTCCAAGGCTGGAATTCATTTCTGAGCAACGATGTGCAGAGCCATATACACAGTCAATATTGCGTGAAATACACCTCCGACAGGCAGGGCGGGTCTTGGTGCATCGATGCTTAGCCGCGCGACAGGCCGCACAAGACCCAATGCGTCGTCTTTGGATACCAGACGCTCGATAGATTGCTTGCGCAAAGAGCAGGCGTTCCCTTGGAGTAGACTCGACATCTGCGTGGTCGTATCCTGGACACTGCACGCCAAGCCGCTCGCAGTTCTGGCATTGAGGTTCCAAGCCGTCGCACCGGATCTGTTCGAGGTGAGAATTTCTCCAGTGCTGGATGATCGCCGAACGACGTAGGTACCTTGCGTGACCGACAGACTAGACAAGCTTTGCGGGGGAGGTTAGACGAGTTTTTATTAGCCGTGGTGTTTCTATCACTCACCTCCCATACCGACAGCCGTCGTCCGTCGGCTCTCGAAAGCGAGCAACACGACGAGAGCCGCGTGGCTTGCAGGTCTGCTGCTGTACCTGTATACAGTTTGTGTACACGGACCCGCTTCGAAGTTGACTAACGAATTGGAAAGTAGGCTTCAGGTCGAGGTGCGTACAGGATCGAAAATGAAAGGTGTTGGATGAATCGAGTTGTCCAGGCATTCAAGGGGGGCCAGCTATAGAAGATATGATGTGGGGAAGCGCTAAGCACTAGCTACGAGGTACATCAGGTGACCTGACCTAGTTTTGGATAGCAGGTAAATTATGAGTCGTTATAATAGGATTTTAAAGCTATTTAGGCAATGTCAATACCTACTAGGTAGAGTCTTGTAGTCTCTCTTGTAGGATTGAAAATATAAAGTGTAGATAAATTGAATTCTCAATGCATTGAAGATACTTCGTACCTTCGCACCTAAGGTACCTTGGCTATAGAAGATATTACATCAGACCGGAAATTGTTAAGCGCGCGAGAGCCGGGCGAGAGCCGCTGGCGACAACTACTTGCGGGGCTCCGTATTATTGCCCCAGCATTTAGCCGTCCCAATGCTGTGGTCGAGGACTTGTCCCCATACCCCATGGGACATGGAGGCGAAGTTCTGAATGATGAGATGGCGTTGACAGCGGACATTGCGATTTACATCACATCACATCATACTTCATCAAATTGACGGATTTTGGCGTGTACATGGAGACTATAAAGATGGGGGACATGCCCGCCGATTCTCAGCATTTAGCATCGATCGCGAGCGTCAAGGTACTCTTCTCGGGCTCTCGGTCCTGCCATAGCACAAAGCAGCCATGGTTACCATACCATCTTCTCTGTTCCTTTTCAGCCTTTATGCCCTAAAGGTCGCCGCCGCTCCAGACAACTCTCTCGCGTTCGCTGCTCCACCAAATGTCACCAATGGAGCATCGAACGTTGTGCGCCATGATTTTGCTTCCTTCTCCTGGCCAGCGCACTTTTTCGCGGATTTCGCAGGCAATGCTTCTCATCCGAACCTCTTTACAAAAGATATCTTGGATCTGCTGGCTAAGAAGTCTGGTGCACAACCCTTTATCCGCATTGGCGGCACCTCCGCGTACATAAATTCTTCTTTCCCTCTTTTTAGCTCTGTACTCATGTCTGCTGTGTAGTGACCGTGTATGGTACAACAAGTCGCAAGCACTGGCCTTAGTGAACGATTATAGCGGGAATCCGGTGACGGCTGCGCTAGGAATCGCATCCCAAGTCAACATCGGCCCGGCTTTCTTCGACAGCTTTCGCACTTTCCCAGATACTCCGTGGTCCTGGCAGATCAACATGGGAAAAGACTATGGCCAGCCTGGCGCCAAGGAGAACGCCATGGAAGTTGCGCGCTTGATCGTGAATGCCGTTCAAGGTCGGTTGGAAAGCTTCGAGATCGGTAATGAGCCTGACCTCATGTTCCGAGTCGGTGATCGACCAGCCAATTATACCCTGACCGACTATGTGAGAGAGTGGAACGAGTACGCCGATGCTGCAACTGAGCAAGTGCTGAAAGGCAACAAATACGGACTGCAAGGACCAAGATTCTTCCAGGGTGGCACCCTAGCCGGAATTAACAAAACGTGGACAATGTGAGTAGCGAGAACGTATCTATCTATCAGTCGATCGCTTGCTCATGAGTTTCTGCAGTCAAAAGCTTCTCGACCTTGGACTCGATAAAGGCCAACATCTCTGTTCCATCTCAGGGCATCATTACGATGACAACAGTGCAGGACCGTGGTTCTCGCTAGGGAAGTCTTTCATGAACCACACTACAATCGCGTCCAACGTCTCCTTTCTCAAGCCAGATGTCGAAGCGGCTCGCTTGCATAATCCACAAGTCCCTTATGTTCTTGGGGAAACCAATTCAGATGCCAATAATCTCAACATAACTCAATACATTGGTGTCTTTGGCTCGGCCCTCTGGCAAGTCGATCGCATCTTCACCTCAATGGCAGCAAACATGAAGCGATCAAACTTCATCCAGGGTACGACATTTGGCTATACAGGTTTCGTCCCTGTTCGCCGTGATGGACGAGATCCCTATGTACGACCGCCGCTCTACGCTCATATTCTGACTGCAGATGCTCTCGGCCATCTCCCTGACGTCCAGGTTTATCCGCTGCCTAACTCCGTTGAGGATTTCTCAACCCACGCCATCTATTCAGCTGGGCAGCTTGCCAAGTACGTCACCATCAATCTCGATGAATGGAACAGCACTACAACATACCCACGCCCCATGCAGAGAGTACATTTAGCAGTTCCCAAATCTATCAAGGAAGTGCAAGTAGAGAGGCTGACAGCCAGTGGTGCAAGCGCTGACGAAGGTGTCCAGTGGGCTGGCTTAAGCTGGAACTACACAGATGGGAGATTAGCGCAGAAGGGAGTGCACCGAGTAGAGAAGGTATCTGCAAAGATGGGCATAGTGTCTCTTGATGTCGCTTCAACTGAAGCAGCGCTTATAACACTCTGCAATTAATTATCGGTGATTTATGTAGCCTCCCTAGTAGTTAGTATTACTATATGTATCTTTTAAATATTATTGTCACATTTGTGAGCTTACGAGCAGGGGATTAAATATACTTGAATTGTGTTGTCTAAAGAGTATAGAGAGTCTTATACGAGAATAATATAGTTGAGCTTAATAAGCTTATATAAGGTGCTAAAGCTTTGCGTGATAAGATGCGTCTAATACACGATTTAGTAAAGGCAATAAATCCTTCCTCGTTTATCAAGATACGGTATTTACCTCCCACCTTTGTCCGGATAAATCCAGTCACTTAGACAGGTTTCTTTACACTCTGGGTCTTTACTGTAAACTTTGGAGTTATATTTAACTCAATAGACTCTCTATGCCGCGGTCCCGGACTCCGGGAAAATGTGTTATCATTTATGATAGGAGCAGGGGACAAGAGCAATAGTAGCTTGACGCTACCAGCGGCAACAAAGTACTATTAGGCAGACATACTACAGAAGCTAAGAAACTCTGTCAAATATGAAATCAAGTGCTTCCAACAGCTTGCACTTTACCACCGCAGCTGGAGAATGGATAACAGATCAATACTTATGGCAGAGCTTTTCCGGAATCTAAGCTATGATTCCGTCCTGTTCTTGATAATTGGAATAGTTTGCGACCTCTACGCAGCAGGAATGCCTTGTTTACTCGGACGTTCGAACTTCAAAGGAGACCTTCGTCACATATGGATCGGGCTCAATTACGTCTATAGCAAGCTCTCTGATGTAATGGCGGGGAGGGTTGTGATTAAAGTGGTTCCTCCAAAAAGCAGCGGCAGTGGGAATGCTACACCGGGCACCGACATTGCGAGATTATCTCGTATGACCACAGCTTCGAGGTTTTCAGAAAATTGTTGACAAGCTGAAAATCTGCCTTGGGGTCACAGTCTGGAAGCCACTAACCTGACATATGTGACCAGGCTTGTAACTAGAGGAGCACTTTATCTCGGAAGATAAGAATACAACGAGCACTGCCTTCAATCCTGCGGTTCCTGTGAACATCACCAGATGTGGCTAAGAAGGAAGGCTGTCGAGATAGGATCGAATACGATGGGCGTCTAATCGATTATACTTTTGTTTGGTCTCCTGAATTAAACCATTGAGTACCATAGCAGTAGAAACACCGATTTTTACTCGCTCTTAAACCCTGACTACCTACTCCACTACTCACCCACAAATTTGACTACCTTGAGAGGAGAGGGAGGATTGTATAATAGTTATAATGAGGCTGGTTTTATCTGTAGGAGTGACAAGGCGCATAGTTGGTTTCAGTGTTCTCTTATTCGCGTATTGAGCGGCAACGTCATCATCCTACAGGAACAGGAGACTTTGACGTGTGGCCGAAGGTATATTATACTTTTTGACCCTTGGAAGCGAGAAGTGTCATGTCGCGCTTAATTTTCCTTTGTAATGCGACAGGCTGATGTTCTAAATCCGACATACACGAAATACGATACAGCAGGAAATTCGACTTGAACATTGGTATAAAATACCTTCGTTCTTCGCATCTTTGGTCAACATCAATCTCATCATCACATTCATTCATTATCTTACCAACTATTCCATTCCCTCTTTTCAATCGCCATCATGAAGCTTATCTACACTGTTCTCGCTGTCGCGACCCTCGCCTCGGCGGCCCCCGCAAACCCCGATGTGGAGAAGCGAGCTCTCCCAGCCGGTTGTGCGAGCGTTTATTGGAACACCGCCGCGACAGGTGGTGGATGGGGGGTAAGTCCGAAAATCTCAAGTCTGTCCAGTTTCTAACGTTAACCCCTAGTGTTCCGCTTCTACCAATGGCGTCTGCACTACGTACTTCTGGAAGACGGATCCCCCGTACTGGAGCGTAAGTATACTGAAATACTCATACTCTCTACATTTACTAACTCATGTTTTAGTGCAATTAGTGTGGCTCTGTGAGCGGTCAGGAGAGTCTGTGATGGCCAACTTATAGGATGCAATTGGCCGTGTCTTTTCAGAGTTTGTTGGAGTTGGATGATCATTCAGGGAAAATAAGTTGTTCTATCTGGTTTTCGACTTCACAAATAGATGCTTGTTCAAAGCTTAAAGAAAGACATAACCAAGAGCTTTATTCAGCTAGTTTTCTTTGATGCCAATTCCCTTTGTGACTCGAATATTGAGTTATTCTTGAACAAAACAACCGGTAGTACTGTCTGGGTGTTCTCTAGGGAACTCAAGCGAGGGCATGAAACATTTAGAATCCCGACGTGATATTATGTCTACCGTTGCTCGATCGGTTCTCCTCTTGATATTCGCATATAGATATGTTTTCTATTTTCGTATCCTTAATCCGAGGAAAACTTACAATATAACTTGACGTTACACGAAGCACCGGTTTGAACTATTGCACACGCAAAACACATGAACAGACTTGAGCTCCTAGATACACTATACTCTAATTTATGATATCTTCCAGATTCGACGCCAGTACAGAGCTGGATGTCACTATGGTACTGAAGTAAAGTCTATTTTGTATTTTTTTACCTCCATCCAATATATACTGAGCTGAATATATTGGCAAAAAGAGTGTGGGGCATGGCAAATTGCCCCAGGCTATGCTAAGAACTGGTATCCTCGGATCAAGGACGGAGCTCACAGTAACATTACGACAAGACGACCTTTTGAGCCTTCACACCACCCCCATAGCCAGCCAAGTACAGAAACGCCTCCTCATCTCGCAAAGCCAACAGTCCAGGCCAATCTGCATGGATAGGAAAAACAGTCAACTTATTATCCCACGTTACCCCGCCGTCAGAACTAGTGAGCAGCTTCGCTGCGGCAATCTCTGGCCAATTCCTCCTCCGAGTTTCAGGGTCTTCGTTCGCCGCCCGATCCTCATCCGTCATGAAACTGACGACCAGCGTATCACCGACCCTGATCACCTGCGGCGCTCCCGCGTTCCTTCCCGGCGGCGCGATGTAGACGGGCCGTCGATCGTCCCACGTCTCGCCGTGGTTGGACGACGAACTGGAGTAGACGCTGAAGCAACCTCCGCGATCATTGCTCTCGTACACGGCGAGGAGCGAGCCCTCGCTGACTTCCACCACGCCCACCATGCCATCGCGCGAGGACTTTCTGTGCGCCCCCGAAATAGGTTTTTCGTGGTGCCAGGTCAAGCCACCATCGGCAGAGACGAGCATCACGTTATCCTGGTCGTCGTCTTTCAACTCCTGGGAGTAGTAAAGCTCCAGAGTGCCGTCCTTCGTGTTGCGCAGGAAGGGCTCCCACGCCCCGTTGGTTGAGCATCGGGCGTCGATCACCACGGGCTCGCTAAGGAACTCCCAGGTCAGTCCTAGGTCGCGCGAGCGCGAGATTGTAATGCGGTACGTCGTCCAGTTGTTTTGCTCATCCTTGTCGTGGTTTCGATACGCCAGCAGGATCTCCCCGGATGGGAGCTGTAGGGGGTATGGATTGTCTAAGCTGGCTTCGTTGACGGGCCTGGTGGCGGCGGTCCCAGTGAGGTGCCAGCTTGCGCCCTGGTCGGTCGAGGTGACGAGGGTGAGCTGCTGCACGCCTGTGGCTGGCGGGAACGCAGTATAGGCACCTAAGATGTGGCCGTTGGCAAGGTAGTTTGCGCGGGGATAGACGGAAGCTCCTTCGCCAACATTAAGGGCAACGGCATCGCCAGAGAGGGAGAGCATCGTTGCGTGGAGATACAGAGCGGTGGACTGGAACGGCTGCCCGATGCCGTGTAATTATACCGGTGAACTCATCTTCCAGCAAATATATGGATCCAATGACGCAAATTGTCACGTTGGTATGGTGCTTCGGCTAATGCTTAGCCAAACAATCGTTTCAGTGACATCAGGCCCTGCTGTTATTCCGAAATCACGATGAGACTCAGCGATTTCATGGGACTTGACGGACTGTCGCGACTTCCTTCATGGTGGTTGTGTCAGCCGTGGCGATCATTCTACCTTAAGAGCCTTTGGCTTTACATCTTTCTCGCTCGAGCGAATCAGCGATGGGAATCTGCGAGTCCACCAAGGGGGAGCTGCGAGTCTATTCATTTGCGAGCTCGCAGATACCGCGCTCTGAATGGCTGGAATGTGGTCGTCAGCACGGGTTGACATCGGCCTTCGATTGCTCGCTACGCTGGTTGGGCAGCTCGCGGATTCTCGTCGCTGATTCGCTCAGAGTAGGTGGGCCGAGAAACCGTACAGGCTGAGATGTTTGTTACAACAATTGCTGCAACGGCTCAAACAAGCAATTAATACTCATAGTTTCAGTATAAAGGGGCGGAGAAATATCCCAATGTTGAAGTCATGCCCTTTCGTCGCATAGTACAAAAGCTAGAACTAAGTTGATCGCTACCATTATTATTACTACTCCTTGGCCTCCACGTTCGCCTTAATCTCACGGATTTCCAACTCACCATGGTAAAGAAAGGCGTTTCCTTCGACTCAGCCAAGGACATTCCCTCTCTGCAGGGCAAAACCATCCTCATCACGGGAGGCAACCTGGGTCTAGGTAAACAGACGGCCCTGGATCTTGCCAAACACAACCCATCCGAGTTATGGATCGCAGCCCGTAATTTGCAAGCCGGCAATGCCACAGTTGAGGAGATCAAGAAAGCCTCGCCCGGGGTACCGGTCCATTTCCTGCGTCTTGACCTCGCTTCATTCAAGTCAGTTAAGGAAGCAGCGAAGACATTCCTGGGCGCCGTGTCCCGTCTCGACATATTCTACATGAACGCCGGTATCATGGGCGGCCCTCATGTCACGACCGAGGACGGATACGAGCGACAGTTTGGCACCAACCATATGGGACATGCGCTTCTGTTCAAGCTGCTCAGGCCGTTGATGCTCAAGACAGCGTCGATCCCGGGCGCCGATGTGCGTGTGGTAGTCCTCAGCTCGGCCGGGCACCGGTTTGGCAAGAAAGAGCTCATGTTCGACACCATGAAGAGCAGTGCCGGTCATGTCTCGGCAATAGACAAGTACTGCCATAGTAAGCTGGCAAATGTTCTTTACGCGCGTGCGCTGGCGAAGAATGTCCCACAGATCACCTGCACGTCGGTGTATCCGGGAGATATACAGACGGCGCTTTTCTCAACCAATGGTGGGAGTTGGATGATTACCCTGCTACGGATGGTTGTGGTTCCATTGACGTCGGTGTCGGTGGAAGAAGGGGTGAAGAACCAGCTGTGGGCCGGAACGGCAAAGGGCGTTGAGAGCGGAGAGTACTATGAGCCGGTTGGTGTCACTGGAAAGGCGAGTGCTCAGGCTTGCAGCGATGAGACGGCCAAAAAGCTGTGGGACTGGACAGAGAAGGAATTGGAAGGCCACGACATTTAACACCGTTCGCAATCTGGTTGATACACTCTTGTGGCGTTTTATCCTTGGATTTTGATCAAATTAAGGAGCGATTTGATAAGTATTGAGAAGTGAATGCGTAACATGTACCGGAGTAATTTAGTTGTAATACATTTTCTATTGGCCTAACCATCAAAGCGATGCGTCAAGTCTCCTCGATATTGACTCCCAGTTGCCATCGCCTCCTTGCCGTCTACACACTAGCTCTACTTTCTCCGAAGGGTTATTTGGCAAAACCACCGTGACATCACTCGTCCGGTAGCAATCTGGAAGTACGGGAAGGGTCAAGTCGTGAGCTTCAGGAACCTCCGAAATCGGGAAATCGTCATCGATTCGGCAATCCTGATAAAACTCCCCTTCTTCAATTTCAATCGCTTCCCGAACAACGCTTTCTGCAAGTTTGGAATCCCAAATGCCTTCTTTGTGCGAACTGGAGCTTAAGATTTTGACGGCGTGGACCCTGATCCGATGAACACGACATTTCAAGGCCGTGTAGTAGAGGGGTGGGATCCAGCCGATATCAGCTGTGGAATGGGAAGGAAACAGATCTGCGGGAGTCGAAATAAGAATTTTGTATATGTCGACCGCTTGGGTTATTATAGAGACGAAATTAGTAGTAAAGTTGTCGTAGATGGATTCTCGGGCCGTGTCGAGACAAGTCTCGACCATGATATGTGCCATTGTGTGGTAGAGAGACAGAAACCTGTATGGGAAATGGGCTCTAGCATCCGTGTGGACGTCAAGGTCCATTTCTGAAGCCTTCAGTGTCTGGAACCAGTCTCCAAGCTGCACTCGAATTTGTGATTGTGCTTTGAGCAGCTCGGGGGAGGGCGAGTCTCCTGAATACACTGCCGTTTGATGGTATAGGTGAGTGAGATCAATACTCCGTTGCAGTAAACAGTCTAATTGTTGCCTTGCTTCAGACAAGGTACAGAACTTGATAGTCGGGCAATAAAGATGCGAACCTTGCGAGACACTGTGTATATGCTCAGTAATTTGCCCAAACATTTGTACTTGCAGCTGCAGTCTGACAAATGCTTCCATGATGGATTTGTCGATGGGATCATCCGAAAGTTTCAAAATCGATTTACAGTGGTCCGCGAGTCTCAGGCCATTCTGGAGGTGAATGCCTCCGGCCTGGTAATGACCACGGAGATATTCAAAAAAGACGAATATCAGGCAAGCGATCAGAGTAACGCGCCAAGATTCCTTGTTTTGAGCCACGAAATGGGGCTGGAGCCCGCTGATGGCTTTACTGTATTGTCGTAGCATGAATTGCTCTTGCTTATCAAAGACGTCACGTCTTCCTCTTGGTCTCTCAACGTCAAGGACCTCCCTTCGATGGACGGCGCCTAGGGCTAGCACCGCGTGAAGCACTGCTGGTTCCTTCGAGCTTGCCTGGAGGACTAGAGTGCTCCAAAACCGTGAGTCAAATACCCCTGGGAGTTTGGTCATGCTGCAGTGATGGAACCATTCGAAGTAGCGCTGCTCTTCCGGCGTGATTTTCAGCATACTGACAGAGACGGGTACGTGACATTGCGTGGGTACAGGCCCGGCTGGAAGTTTGGAGCCAGTGATGCGATCCCGGTAGGTGTTTCCACCGCCACCCCAGATACCGTAGCCATCGCAGACCCGACCGGTAGATACACATCGGCTGCAGACGGGCCACCCCTCATCACACTTCACCTTCCGGACTCTGGACGCACGATGAGTGGGTATCCTTTCGGGGAACAGTGGCTAGTAGTTACTCACTTGCAGGTCCTGCATGGCCGAGGTCTGGTCCGCGTCATATCGAGACAGATGCCTCATGCACGTGTAATTTGAGTGACCAGCTGAGCAGAAACGACCGCTGATCGTTTGAGTACCGGATTTGTTGAGTCCTGCTAAAGTGAATGAGCGACTTTGAAGGTTAGTGTCAAAAGTCGCATAGTCTTGCTAGTTTCAGCTCGGAGGTCAGCCTTTGCTTGGGATTAATTGGTGTGGAGAACCGTTGGTGTTTTATCTCGTTCCTGCTTACTGCTTACTTCCTCCCCTGGTCCAGCTTTCCTATATGCACGTGATAGTCACGTTTCTTCATCTGAAGACCATAGGTAGCTATGGTCATATAATAAGCTCAGCCGCTGCAAATGTGGACATCATTGATTTGAGACCATTTAAGATATTGGCATACGCTATTCTAGGGGTAATGGGCAAGCTTCCCGTACGCGAATACAAAAGTCCCTTGCAACTATATGAAACTTTTCACTGAATTGCATACCTTTGTTCATGAAAGATAAATATAAATAGCTAACAATTATACGACAGACGCTGTGAGACGATGAATTTTCGGCTAAGAAAATCGTGGCATATTAGCATATTTCGTAGTCTAGTTTTACTTGACCCAATACAACTTCAAATTGCAACCCAATAAGCCGGCACAAAAGCGACTCTATCAATTTTGTGATCTTGCTCGTGGACAAACACTAAAGAATTGTGGCCAGCTGATGTTTGGTCCGTGTCCGTGATCAACCTTCGCTAGTCGCTTTGGGTCTGAGATGTCTTCCCATATATCGTACGACTTCGTGTTTCTAAGCGCTTCAATCTCGCGTTCTGGAATGCCCTTTGACACATTTCTCGGAGCTTTCAATGGAGACGTTCAACAATTCTGTACCTAGCATTGTTTCTTGTACCTGTGTTCAGATTCGTAGCTTTCCGCTTTTCCGACACCATAGCTTCCTCGGTCTCGCTTTGATTGCATTCAGGTGAATATGTAGTGATTCATGATTCTGGCATCTGAGGCTTCGGCAACTTCAAGGTTGACTTCGGAAATCTTCTGAACGTCTCTCCGGATTGTACGCTCTGGACATTCATTAAGTTGCCATCATACTCCATTCCATTTTCATCAGTTGTCATGTCAGGCGATCCGTGGTTTTGGCTTTCTGGGGGAGTCTGAAAGATTCTGCCACTATGCTCGTGTGCACTAACGAAGAATCGCGCGCGAAGAAGTTCAACAACCTCAGAGTTGTGATTTCGGGCTAGAACTGCGCAGCTCGGAAGGGTTAAGTATCATAGAGAGGGCTTCTGCTATTGTGCTGAAGCTTTCATCGCAGCGGTTTGTACTTCCATCGTCTTCCTGAATATCTCTTGCATGTCCTTGATTGACTACAAAAACGCTTTTTGGCTGGCATCCATTCTCAATTCTTTCTTTTTTGCTTCTGCAACACAAATCGTAGGATCCTTTCCCAATGTTGCGGCCATAGAGCCGAGCTGTTGCAGAGGAGTTCAAGTACGCTGACAACGAAAGCCCCACTGAGGAGAGGAAGCATTCGGAGACTACGGCAAAGGCTTTCCAACACAACGTCGGACGTTACAATATCGTCGCGAACATTCTACGGCAGGTACTACAGTGTACTTGGACTGGATCGATCAGAATCCTGGCTTGATTGGAAATATGATTGTGTCTGACGAAGATAACATCAAGCTCGTACGGGTGTTGTACACGTGGAGAGATATTTTCGTTACGGAAGTCGAGGACATGTTGAAGACGCTGAGGTTATTATCTATCTGCGATCTTATGGCAGAGACCAGGAAAGGCTTGTTTGATAATTCTAAGGTTAATGCGGTACATCGTCTCCAAGGTCGGCTTCGAAGTTGAATACAAAGTTTTTCATTACCCTTGTGCATCTCCACTACTCTTTTTAACACTGTGCCCTTCAGATTGAGCTTAAAAGCCAAACAATCCTCCTTGGGTGTTTTATTTTACAATTAATACTAGTAAGGCAGGGGCGAGGTAGAGCTTGTCCAGTATCTACATTCTCTACTTCAGATGAAAGTATTGGAAAAGCCCATAAAGCCTAGGAATAAACGTCCATAGAAGTCCCTCTAATACCGTGAGCAACAATGTTGGATGAATTTGTAATTTCGATCCCTCTACAACCACCGCAACATTCGTCGGCTTGGCCCCTTCTAGGTTCGCAACCTGGACCATAGCCTCAGCCAAGTCGGCATAGGATATCGGCTCTGAACGGTCGACCTCACTAATCGTGACGATGCCACTCTTCCCTCCTTGAATCAAGGCGCCCGGCTGCACAAATCTGACGTCGAGATCTAAGCTGCCCTTCTCGGCCTCCCGCGCGTAAAGCGACTCGGCCTTCTCCAAATCTTGATAGATGTGCCAAAATGCGTGGTAAATAACTAGATGCTCCAGCCACGAAACCTTCTCACATAAGCGCTTGTTTACCATCACAGCACTCAAGACCACGATTCTCGGTAACTTAGCTGCATTACTTTCCTGCTGGAGTCTTCTCATACTAGCCAGCACAGCAGCTGCAGAGTCCTGGGCAATGGACAAGCCCGGGGCATTTTCATTTGAGGCAATGACAGCGAAGACGGCCTTCGTCGACGCAATGCACGCGGTCAGAAGGGCTGTATCATTCATACTACCCTCGAAAATGCGAACATTCTTATTGTTGGCGACCTGCGGAAGGAGGTGGAGAAGTTTGGGTTTCGATCGTACGTAGACGTGGATCTTAATTTCAGGGGACAACGCGAGGAGATGAAGGACAGTTTGATGGCCGGTGGCGCCCGTGGCGCCCAGAACGGCATATGTGGCCATGCTATGTTTGTTCTTGGAAAGGGAGATGTTGTTGAGAATGTGGATTCCGAGTTTATGTAACGGATGGGCTTTTACTATATATGTCTTTACGCGCTTTGACCATGAACTTCACCGAAGTCTAAATCCGGAAAGCGGGGATGAAATATTACACTCCCCTCGGGGCGTACTCGCCCTCCGAAGACCGATACCATGGCGCTAATCAGGCAAGACTGATATGTGATACAATCATGATTGGCAATGGGTTCAGCTGTACGAAGTAGATTGATCGGAATGTCACTTCCGGGTGGGACACTTTTAATTCTGTACCAATTCTGGTCGAACGTCACACAGGGTATTCAGAGAACGGAGGAAGTACTTGATAGAAATTCTGTAAATACACATTTGTCTTTACCTCACTTCAATTGAACAGAACAAAGTAGGTTGATAAGATAAGATTCTGATGTGATGGACTTTGGTCTCTGTCCAAGCCAACTAAGACCGAAGTCCTCGCGCAGAGGATGATTATGCTATTGAGTATTTGACCATCCAAGGTCTGACAGAGAGTTTATTTACTATACACGGGATTTCGATGATAATCAAGCCAAGGCGGCCAGGGCCGCTGCTGCAGCGCCCAGCAGGGGCATGGTGCTGCGAATTCCATTCAGGAATGTCCACTTTTTGAGTAGATCAGAGGTTTCTTTATCTTCCGCAGGGCTGACGGCCCTCGTGATCTCGGCATCGGAACTGGCCTTCTTCGATTTGGCAAGCAGCTTGTTATTGGTCGAGCTCATGGTGAGGATGGTGTAGGGCACAATGCCAATCGTCAGAAGCGCAGCAATGCTGTAGAGCTGCATGCTCCTGCCGGCCCGTAGGCGATGAGAGGCCCAGGCAAGATAGGCAAAAGACGTCGCTACCACTGCTGCCACCGGAGGATTCTGTGATTTGCCCTTTGCGTAGGTGTGTTTCCATGCATGGGTAATGGTGCTGAGCGAAACTGAATCCTGTGCATGTGATGTATTCAGTGCCGGAACTGAGATCAAGGAGAGCGCCGCGATGTTTCCTGCAGGCGATTAGCCAGTGAGCAATGTTTTCTCCTTCATTAATTGAAGTTTGCTCCGATGGGGCAATACAAGCGTGCGGGGTATGATAATGATTTGCCGGCAATGACGGAAGAGGGAGACATACCAGAAAGCCAAGCAGCACCTGCAATTCCTACTGCCCGCGCAATTTGGAGCGTGATTTGTGAGGTAGCCATGAGTTCAATGCGTAAGAGATTCTCGAATGTCAGAAGGAGTGGTATTACAAGTAGGACTGAATAATTTCTCGACATACCTCTCTTCAGCGTGGTCCTTTCATCGCAAATGTCGCCCAGGCAGAGCCCCACGCGAGTCGGACTAACGGACTTTCGGACAATCCAAAATCACGGACTTTCGACATGGCCTTGCGGATTTCCATCGTCCACCACCAACCAACTGTGCCTGCACAACGTCGAATATGCATAATCCGCTATGTTCTACTCGTGAATCCCCAGCAAGACGCCCAGTACAATGGTGGCACGGTAGAAGAAATCCAAGACGTAAAGGTGCCCCCGACGCCAATCACCACGGTCGCAAATTAGGCCGTTGCCCGAAAGCTCACCATAGACGCTGAAAATATAGGCCAAGCTCTTCCTCATTCATAGTGGTGTACACTCTCAACTTAGTTTTAACTTTGCACATTTATTATCCGCCAAGGCAAGTATTTACTTGTCTTTGCGAAGCACGTGCAGAGAGGACAAGCCTAACGCACAGCTGGAATCATCGTCGTCCCCCATCCCCCGATATACTCTTTGGAGCTGCGGTTCACCGAACAAACCGGCCGGAACCATGGCCCTACTTCTGGCAATGCCTACACTCTTGGCATCAGAATCGTGACAGACGATTCGCCAAGGGTTACTATTTCTGGCGTCAGTTCAATCTCCAAGGTACTTAAGAGAACAACTAAGGGCACTTTGCGCGCAACAGGGGCGTGGTGTTCGAATGACTGGCAAGCATCACAATGCGACGTTTGACGGATAATACCAAGCTGTTATCGTTACCTGGTTCGAAATGCCATCCTCACTGGCATGTCAGTCACGTGACACTTGTACGACTGGGAGCGTATTGTCCAGGATCTGGAGCCCGAAGTTCCGCGAAGGATCTCAAACTCTATCCTTTGTCTATAAGATCAACCCATCTCAAGGTCCTTGATCTGGACCCAGGTCATTGTTTTCACCACTCTTTAGCCATTCCAAGAATCCTCTGGGTCGTAAGGTCATCGGTATAGGACTCTTTGCAAGCCAAAGAGTCTGCGGAATACGGGCGAGGCGAACAGCAATTGCTCATATGCGAAGTCGGAGGATACTCAGAAGCCTCCCAACCACGGGCCTCACCAAGTTCATGCCTTTCTCTGCTGCTTAGTCTGAGATTGGAATTGTTATATATGAACTCAGCAAGGACTCCAACCGATCTTACCGTCGTTGTCCAGCTACGGCACAGACGCACGACTAAACACGTAGCCGCCACCAGAGCCAGTTAAAGGGACCCTGCTGAGAAAACGGAGTCTGGAATGCCGTCTTATGGGTGGCAATTGTGGTTGTATTGAGCCAAGTGAAACTACGCTACGAAGTATGCTAATTATCTGTGTTTTTCCTCAGCCGAGAATTTGATCATCTCACACCGCCCGGGTTCACGTCGCACGTGAATCCACGCCACGTCCATCAGTCGCAAACAACACAACAGCAGAAAGCGCCCTACAACGCTGCAAGATGAGTGATGATACGTCCCCGAGCAGCCAGGGTACTCTACCGGTCCCGAAACTTCTTAGTTGCTCGAGCTGTCGCCAGCGCAAAATCAAATGCAACAAGGCGACGCCTTGTCTCCATTGCCAGGCATCAGGGCGGCAATGTATATATCTCCATCGCGCTCGAAGGCGTCCTTTAGGGCAAGTCTCAAAGGTCTCTGCAAATGAACTTTATAATCGGATTGCGCGCTTAGAGAGCCTCGTGGGTCGCATTGGGAATCCTGCGCAGCTGGACAGTGAGATGGTGGAGAGCAACAACCCTACTGAGGGGGAATCCATCGTCTTTGCAGGACATGATCAGCACAAGGATGCTCAAGTCGATGTCGATGCTTTAAGCGGTGGAAGCCGTGTTGATGACCAACTGTTAGACTTTGTGCGGCAACAAGAAGCTGGTGCGCACGATCTTGGCCACACTTTCTGGACGAGCTTGAGCCAGGAGATTGGTGGTATACGGCAACTGCTCGAAGACACTGCAGAGGTGGAAACCCCACCCGAGCTGTCTCCCGATCCGTCTGATCTGCATCATCAATCGAGTTTTCTATTTCATGGAAATGATTTCGACCTTGAACATCCTTCAGATCTTCATTGCTCGCATTTGATCCGGTTTTACTTCTCTAATGTTCATCCTCTATGTATGATCTTGCACAAACCGACGGCTAGACTGTATCTAGAGAGCAGTAGAAGTTCCCCTAGTCAAGCTACCACTGAATCGGCACGCCGCGGCCTCGACGCACTCCGTCATGCGGTCTACTTTGCAGCTGTGACTAGCATGTCTCGCGCCGGTTGCATGCAATATCTAGGTGCAGCAAAGGATTCTCTGGTAATGCGATATATGCGTAGTTGTGAGGCAGCCTTGTCTCGTGCCGATTTCTTGAACAGTGTAGAAATTGCTACACTACAAGCACTAGTTATCTACGTAGTAAGTTCTCCCTTAGAACATATCTAGGTCGTGCTAGGGGAACATATTATGTCGCCGGCCGGCATCGTGTTTACTTTTCTCTCGAAGAAAGGACTCTCTTACAGTCTCATCGTATAGTAATGACGCGTGCTGATCTTCTCAATAGACAGCTATACGTTCTCACAGGTCGAATCGATCCGGCTGGTCCCTCATTGGCCTAGTAGTCCGCCTCGCTCATTCCCTAAATTTACATAGAGATGGTGATGGAAGAGCGTTCAGCCCGTTTGATGCAGAAATGCGGCGACGTCTATGGTGGCATATCATTGTGCTTGATATCAGAGCAGCTGAGGATCGTGCAACGGAGCCGATGATTTATGATGGTTCTTTCAATACCTCAATGCCTCATAATCTCAACGACAGCGATTTCGATCCAAGTAGTGGAAGTCTCCCGAAAGCAAAAATTGGCACCACAGACATGACCTTCAGCTTAATCTGCATGGATGTCTCCAACACTTTCTTGGTGGTCAACTACGTGCCTCCACGAAAACAGCGCATACTGTCAATTCCACAACAGGAAGATATTATAAAAGGATGTACCGGAAGAATTGATTCGATTTACCTCGCCGGATCCGTGGCGTCAGATCCCAAGACATGGGTGGTGTCTACGATTGGTCAACTCCTCATTCTCAGGCTCTGGTTGGTCGTGCAGTATCCCTTGCAAAGTGTTCGTTTGAACAAGCAGTATTTTCCATCTGGTCTCGGTCTGCGTACTGCTACATTATATCTGGCCCTGCGCGAATCACTGGAGACAAGTGAGTACTCCACCGGCCATCGATGGTTCTTTCAGACCTACGTTCCGTGGCATGCCCTTGCGGTAGCTCTGGTTGCACTTTGCAAGCAGACTAAAGGCCCTCTTGTCGAGCAGGCGTGGTCTGTTATTGACCAAGGTTTCGAGAAATGGGGCGGTCGAATGGCCGACTCCCAAGGAGGAATGTTATGGCGCCCTATTAAAAGCTTGATGAGGAAAGCTCGGGCTGCAAGAGAAACGCACCTTGAATCTTTAAACAGGCCCCCGCAGCTCTCGGTGTCACCTGCACCGCTTACTGATGGTGTTGACATTGGGCTACCGCGACTGAGTCTTGAGCCTCATGGAAGCAATACCCTCGACCCATTCTTGATAGGCAACTTTGAGTCCATACACCCAACCATATTTCCATGTGCTGAGGTGGACGCGCTAAACACGCCAGGAAATGATCCATTATTTACAGAATTTGCAGATAATAGCACTAACTGGGACGAGAACTGGAACGAGTTTCTCTTAGATGCTGGCACATTCTCTGTGGACCCTCCTTTTGAGATTTGATGTCGACAGGTTATACTGTCTTGGATTAAAAGCGAGCGATGCACAACTGATGTATTTATGAATTGATATAATAAACTCACACCACCTTTACATGTAGATCGCAGACCCCTATGGTGAGATTTTCCTTTCTCCTGCACCTTCCGTCTACTTGACTGCGGCGACTTTCAAGTATTCAAGTTTATCGGGGGATGTTAGAATATATTGTGTTCTTCAGCTAGAAAAGCAATCTTTTAGAAATAGAGAAGAGGTGTTCAATTTTCATTCTATGCTACTGAGTACATGAGCTGCAAAGAATTTCTGAAACAACCAATTTGACCAACAAGCTGTCCTAGGCTGAAACCAGCATCCTAAGGGAGTACAATAGATAATCCAACTTGACCGACTCATTAGTAAAGCGTCACTTCGTATTGAACACCAAAACCACTTACTTGATTATGGGCAAGGAATTCCGACTTTCCTGCTGACGCTGCAGCAATCGGCGCTCTTGAAGCATTCTGTTAGTACAACGACCACGAATACCATCGAGGAGATAAAACACTTACACACTATTCAAGAGTTAGTAAAGAATCTTACTACGAATGCCATCATATGGAGCTTACCTGAGCTTCCGTAACTCCATGCTTGGAGCAAAACTGGGCCTGCAAATCGGACCCATTGTCACAAGCATTCGGTCCCAAAAGAGTGGAGATGAAATCCTTGTGCTGACGCTTGCAGCCATCGAGTCCGCCATTTCCACCTCCCCAGCAGCAGTCTTGGGTGGCAGGGTCGCACTGGAGGTTTCTTAGCTAGAGGAAGAGAAGAGGATTGTAGAGAATGGGGACGTACTGCAATGCCGGTGGTGATCAAAGTGGCCATACCAGTGGCGATGAAGAGGATGTTCTTGAATTGCATATTGGCGGATGGGTCTTGAGCTGGGAAGTATCAAACTTGAAGCTGGAGGAATTGGAAAAAAGTGTAGAAGATCTTGGATGGTGAAGAAAGTATTGATTGTTGATGGCTGTGTGATACTTCATTTCACGGAGGAGAATGAGCCTTTTATAGAAGAGATGGACCAAAGAACTTCAGCAAGACAACAACGTACTTCCTCCTCTTTCCCTCCTTGCATTCTGTGATCTAGGATTCATGTCGAATCTGGAACTGCTTCGAAATTGCCAAGGTATGGTGACAACTGATAGAATTTTCATGCGACTCACATTGATGAGCTGACTTGGTCGGATGATGTAGTTGTCTTTCCTTCGAAGTCGAGTATTGATGGAAGGCGTTGCAATAACCTTTGCTCTGAGCATGCTGAGGATCTGCTGCAAACTTAAAAAGTGTAGATGGTTATGGCATTATGAAGTCTAAATCTGAGATGAACCTAGCCTAGTTCAACTTCCTGTCATAGCTCTATGATGCCTCTTTCTAAGATGAACCTAACCCGGTTGAACCTATGGGTTGGGTTAGGAGAAACAAATCAATTGCAGATTTTTATACGGCCACTCTTCTTGTATTCTCCATTTACCTAGATCATAATGGAGTGGTACAAAATTCTACGTACAGTTAAGACCTATCATGCTCCGAGGAGCCATTCATAGCTTTAGAATACTCGAAATATAGATGAAAATAAGGATTCTACCGGTGTTGTTCAGGAGAACGTGGTTACATGTTTCGGAACGATCTCTGTTGATATAAGCGAGCCCAGAATCTTGCGGGGAAAGGATCAAGAAACTATCACAGTAAATGCAGTGCTGATACTGTGCATGTTGTCCATGAGTATCAGAGCTCCACAATAGGAAAGCAAGATTCTTGGCCTTATGCAATATGGCGTTCTGGGGTATGTTGTTGCTGACGCCAACGTAGAGTTGAGATCTAGAGCAAAGGTTATGAACGGGCTTCCTCCTTTCTCCTCGGCTAAACCGTATCGAAAAGTAGAGCATGGTATAAGGACTTCTTCTAGGATCCTGTCATCATGAAATATGTTATGTAATGGATTTCGGGTGACTATGAACAAAGTATAGAACGAGGTTAGACAACATAGGTTCAGGTCGTGATCAAGGATATACTAACTTGGCGCCGATTTGATTGGTACAGGATGCTCTGTTACTAATTTCTAGGCAAGCCAAATTGAGTAAGTCCTCGGTACGAAGTTCCGAGGTGTTACAACACATGGGCTCCCTATCGTATGATACCATGGTCGTATTGTCACACTAGAACCATAGCCGGAACGTTACCGAAGCGCTAAACGCTTAACCTTAGACACAACCTTAACTTTAAAGGAACCCCACCACCGATTCAACAGCACTGGAGAGCTTTTGCAGCAAGGCCATATTGCCACTGCCGTGTGCTGCACCCGGCATTGCCACGTATGAGATGGAATTTTAAGGTTCGTTGTAGATAAATTGAGATGAACGTTGTGGATTGATTACGATATGACACAGCTCGAGAGTCATTGGCGGGAGCCTAAGCGAAGCCAATTCGTGAAACTGGACGATCTTGTACGCTGATGTGCAAATGGTTCGTGGCCATATGGGGTGCAGTTTCGACTTTTTTTAAGGCTCTGGAAACTATACTCGTATATGTCTACACCATTGGGGAGCCTTGGTTGACAGTCGAATAACTATGATGTATCAATGCTGACCTTATCTTCTCGGCACACCATCTTGTGAAACACAACTTCAGAACTACCATGGCTTGAACATTTTCACCACCCAGCCATCATAATCACGGCGGCACCGAGCTAGACTTATTCTCTAGGCTCACGCCCGCTCGCAACACAGAAAATATGCATATTAACATCTCGCAGCAAATTGGCTATCAATACAGATATAGCCTTGCCATTCTTGAATCTTAGTCGCCAATGCGGGGACGTAGGTAGTTAAGCGAGATCGGCGGCGGGAGGGCATCCTTCGTAAAGTATTGATCTCGCATGGCTATTCTACAATCGTCAAGGTTCGTTGGACGATCGTTACGAGAGCGACGAACGAAAGTCTAAATCGAACAAGGTTGGGTAGAAGGATTCCAGCCAATCCGTATTCGGTCCAAGAGCCTTGTACCCCGTATTGGATCTTCGCTTTCGTCCCAAGTATTTCTCAGACGAGGCAGGGTGGTCAAGGACCCACGTCCGCTTACAACAGCTCTTACCGCACCTGCTGTTCTGGCGCTGGAGGTTTATCTTTCTCGTGCCTAGAGGTTCCTGATAGCATCGCAATGAAAGTTTGCGGGCTGGGCGCCGGAACCAGATCATGCTCTCTAAACTTCACTGGTGACCTACCTCGACAGTTCATGCGCGTCTCAGGGAAGCTTCTATGCAGACACAAGTGACTACATCCTTCAATCTGCAACACGCACCTTCTGTGAAGCTAATCTGAATAGCTAATTTGAGGCTGCAGCTTCATAATCACTTGCACAGGAACCCAGGCATGCTTTGTGGTCTCTTACGAGTGGGACTTTGGCAAGGAGAAGAATAGAGGACCTCGTATGGCGAGCAGCTCAATGATTTCATAACAATTGTGGTAGAGCAGGTTATGCGCTTTTATAATACATTTGCGAGTTGTGGTTCGATTGAATTCCGATGGCGTCAAACCCATGCTTTTGAAAACGGCCGCTACTAGCATACGAAAAGAGTAGTAGGACTTGCCACCTCGAGAAGTCTAGAACTCTTCGTTTCGAGGCAGGACTTCGGTGCTAAGATTTAGAATCCGTAAAGACCTGTCTGTTGTAAACGGCCAATTCACAGGCCACGTACTCTCCTTCGCTAATGTGGCCATCCGTTTACTATGGCATCAACTATATATGGCAATGGTGACCGTAGAGTAGAGCTCAATTCTGCGACAGCCGTCTTCGTCTGCGTGCTAGGAGAACGATATATTCACGGTCTCAGGGGGGCCATCAAAGTAAGTCTCGGGAAGAATCCAAGGGCAAGCCTTAAGCAATCTAAGGAGGCACGAGGACCTATTTTGACTCAGCACTTATCCATTAGATAGGAGCTTCTGCTTAACTCATATTGACTTCTCTAATTATAGTATTTTCTTTACTCTCATTTATATCATTGTGTAATGATCGTACTAGCGAGGACTTTCCCGAGTGGGCGATAGAAGGGCTTCCCCTTCAGCTATCATCGGCCCTCAGCTCCAGACAATCCTCGATTAGAAGTTCAAAAGGTTGACTAAGGAAAAGTTCGAAAGTATATTTCATCACTGAATTTGTCCTATAGGCTAGTAACAGGTAACTACTTTCGAATACAGAAGGAAATTAGAAAGAAACAAGGAGATTTTATCAGACTTGGTGTGTCCTTCAGAAAGCCTTACGCATTTCCGATACTATAACAAATATCCAGATCAAGGGTTTCTAGAACGTCCGTATAGCATCCTTAGTCCCACAGCAACGGCATGATCGGCAGTGTCTGCTCGACCATATAACCTGAAAGCTGTACATAACTTCTCTAGCCACGTCTCCTGTACTATAGCGAGTCTAGCGATTTCAACATTACCTTCCGTCTCAAAAGACGCCACAGTTCTTACTATACCTGGTTCGAGCCTCTTAACCATGAAATGGTCTAGTAATCCCTCTTCTTCTAGTAGGTACGCGACTAAAACGTCATAGATCAACCTAGCTGATAGCGGGATACTGAAATTCTCTGCTGCTTTCTTTAATTCAGGGTCGATAATTATTGGCGATACAGAATCCTGCCTTTGCCCACCCAGGTCTACACCAAGCGTAAGATATTGCAGCCCTCGAATGAATCTTCGTCGCAAGTCACTAAGTTGTTGGAAAGGGGTTCCGATGAGACAGGCTTTGCAATCGCATGTGAACCGCAGCGCGCCGTGGCGTTCACTTCTAGCCCTGCACTCAAAATCTGTATTATAACAGAAAGTTATCTCCTCATCAGGGGCAATGTCCTTAGTCGCAAAACAGGCAATGGCCGGTCCATCAGTAGTAGTAGGAATTTTAGAGTTGGGTAAACATGAATGATTGAAGCGCGAGTGGAGCAGATATAAGCCATGAATACTACTTGATTGTGCGAACGAATTCTCGGCGAAGGCCTCCGACATAGACGTGAAAGGGTTAGAAGCATTATCGCGAAGGCATAAAAACTGTTGTTTTCCACGAGGTAACAATGATTGAAAGGCTGTCCAAACATCTTCTTCCGTAATCCATTCATGTGGCTTCCGGATGACAAAGAGTGGATTCTCTCTCAAGATCATGGCGCCTTGCTCGATTGGTTTTGTAGCGAAAACACCCCATCCTTTCCCTGGTGAGGGCTTCAATACAAATGGCGCATCGCTGGGGACTTGGAGGCTCCGATAGGCTTGAAGAATAAGTCAAAGGCACGAGTAGTCAACAGCGGACTTACGATGATTACGAGACATTGCTCTCTACAGTGGATAGCTGCTGGAAATTACCACTCTACGGGATTCGAAATGCCTTCGTAATTAAGCAAGCTTAACTAGAAGCTCTTCTCATCCTGCGGCGGGTAAAACCAGCAAAACTTTGTTGAGGGGAAGATGACTCAGCCTTTGAATCACGGGTTGAAAATGTTCACATGCTTGACCACGGAATTTGTCGTTGTCGCCAATCATACCTCTTACGGCAGTTAGAGGCTATGACCATACATCCCCAGCGCCATATATATGACCTTGGACATCAAGGTACCGGGGCTCTTCATCTCATGAGAGATTTCTCACGTAAGATTGGCGGGACTCAACTGTATCTTGCGGTATGAAACCTCGGATACCTTGAGGCGAGGCGGGACGGAAGTTGGAGGTATGTTGATTCTATAGTCGAAGAGAGTATTTGAGCTAGCAACTAGTACTAATATACATTTTCGTCAACGCGTACTTGTTTCCAAGAATATAGAATGGTTATAAAAGTAAGATTCCTGGCTCTAGTTCTCTTGGGATTTGAATGTAATATTTGGTGACACCGTCTAATTTCGCTGCGTCTTGAGTGAGATACTAAGTTTTACTAATAGATTCCCGGTATCAAAGCCCAAGGAACTCTTTTGCAGTATTCTTCCCACTGTTCGCCGTATTTCTCAGCACATCGCTCCTCGCCTCTTATGCAGCGATGCAATAACAATATTGTCATATAAATTGCGTAGAACCATGGTAAGACGTGATCAGTCCCACAAGCCGCACAAGTGCTGTAAGAGAGAATCAAATCGCCCAGATAATTCGCATGACGGGAGAAGCCCCACCATCCTGAAAAATAGAGTTAGCAAAGTTGGGCTTGAGTAGAAAGGGAGGGGAAAAGTACCGCTATGCAGAAGCAGGCTTTCATGCTTCTTGCCATCCGCGGTAATATATGAGCATTTTAGAACTTTGGCCTGGCGACCCCATATTTTGCAGTTGCCTTTGGTTCTTCGCACGATATCTTTTTGGGAATTTACACTGCGGAACATAGCGTATCCTCCAAGACCCATCCCCAAGATAATTAATGTACCTGGTGTCGAGAGAGTCACTGGGTTGTAGGCCAGATACTGGCTCTGAATTGTGTACATAGCAGGAAGCCAAACAATGGAGCCCCAGCCAAGATAGAAGCCAAAGTGGTCGTGGCAGATGTCAATCGTGCGTAGATACCAGTCCTCATTGATGAAGAAGTCTATGACGTAAAGTGCGTGAAAAATGTTAACCAGAACCATGGAGTTGGTGATATATCCAAACTTTTCATATTGATATGCTGCAAAGGATAGATTACTGAAACAGTTTAGCACGTGATTATGAAGTGCTTTCAGGAGATATACACATACATCAAAGTCCAAGCAATTATTCCTGGCCGTCCATTGTGGAAAAGCTTGAAATCCCAATATTTGCCGAATCGTGGATTGAATTCGATTCCCATATAGAAGTCATAAAGGATGGAACCTGACACACGATCAGTGGAAGTTCAAAAATTCAATCTGTGTTTCACTCACCACTAAACTTCCGGTCTTCTGCATGTGTTGGAGCTATATGGGCTTTGATATATGCAAATGCCGGAAGCAAAAATCCGTAACAGTTGGTGGCTATTAAAAGCCCGGCCCAATTCTTAGCAATCCATGCAGGGTCTGCCAAGCTGAAGTAGACCGATGCAATAAAAGCGACGTGTGTGAGAACCCATGCAGTAAGCCCATTAGTGTAGTATTGCAACAAATAGCCAGCTGGTGTTAATTGGCCCGTGCTAAGTTTTGATGGTAGATAGTTGTATAGCACGGCCTGCATTAACAGCCAGCCAAGATAAACTGAAGTTGCTCCAAGTGACAGTTTTGGGCTGTATTTAGCTGCAAAGTCCCATGGACTTGAGGACACAAGAGCTTCAAGGGCCTCTATAAGAGAGCCATGAAACTCCTCGAGTACCACCCAGCTGAAAAAAACCAGTATAGGACAAAATGCTATGATCCCGAAGCAAGTCAGAGATGCGGACCATGTTGGCTGCTGTTTTCGACCCCAGCCAACATTGGGGGAGGAGACTTTCGAGACAAGCTTAACTCTAGGGTTGGAGCTGACACTTATAGTCCGTTGTCGTCTCAAGATCCCTTTTTCTCCGTATGCGATTTTCTGGGTATTGGCGCGAATCAGAAGGTCGGGCATCTTGTCCAATGTGACCAAAATCAATATCAGATATACTTAAGAACAAAGCTTGTAGCTTGCAAGTATAAGAAAATGAAGATAGGTTGTCGGAATCAATTGGACTCGGACTAGGAAGAAAAAGTATGAGCAGGAGATAATTATTGGAGAGGCGAACACTCTTATACCTTTGAAAGTTGATCGTACTATTTCGCTCCGCTAATATATGTGCAAGACATAATCTCATCGCTGGGTCACGTTCTTTACCGATTTATCAGCTAGATAGTACAATGCTACTTACCTAGGAATTATCATACGATACGATATGGTCAGACAAAAGAACTTGAGACGGTTACGAAAGCGACGCCTGAAATTAACAGACAACGCCCATCTACTCTCAATCGTATAACGAGCGAGATGTATTAGTTTGCCTTTCACACTAGCCTGATGTGGAAGGATGAATGAGGCTGAGGAGATTTGCCGAGGGTCACTTCTGCGGACCTGACAGCGGTGAAAACAACACGAGACCGAATTGAGCGTTTGGTTAGCTTGGTACAGCTGTAAGCGGTTGTTGATTGCGGCGCAGGCCATATCTAAAGCTAGAATTACACGTACATCTTTCAAGTTGCCTAATCTCAGGATGACTTATAGGCAACAACTCACTACTTTGCTAAGTTGTATGGACCTTCTCTCCCTTTCCCCACACAAATGGCTGCTTGAAATGTCACCATTTCATGCAACAACGTCAAGGGTTATTGCTTCGAAGCATTGCCCCCTTTAGGCCATTCTAATGTATTGTTATCTCCGCGTTGACAGCACACGAACCTAGATACTTCATGGTCTAGAATACTGCTACTTTTGTATTATTGGGCAAGGACGTAGATTTCATGAAAGCATCTCCAACTCAATCTTTCTTTCACTCTATTTGACGAATGTACAAAACCTAGTTGCATCGTCCTCCAATTTGTAAGTTGTAACGGATGTTTTCGAGACATTATTCGCAAATTCGCGTTAATGGTTCGGAAAGGCTACCAAGCGAGAACACCCATTGTTCGCGGTATTACGAGTGCCTCCCTCCATCTGAAGCATTTCTGCATGCGAGGAATACTTTTTAATTTGGCGGTATTCCATGCTGTTCCCGAACATCGTATTGATTCAATTCTGGTTGGCCCGCATATTTCTCTGCGAAGGATTTGCTCCACCCGTTCAATCGCTTACTACGGGTGCGAACACTAGGCACGCGCGGAGCTGGGCACCAGGGGCTGCCATGACCCCCAGACCCCCACGAAATGAGCGAACATTCGTACTTCTATAGACGCATAAGTAGACACCATGTATACTCATGGCTCGTAGATGCCTTAAAATTAACACTCGTACCAGGTAACGCCAGTGGAAATAGCTGGCTCTAAGTAGTTGACTTCGGACTCTGTCGTCTCGTATTTCGGTTAGTTTGGTACGAGATATTTTCGCTTGCCTGCTTATCATGCTCGCAACGCTCTAGTTGAAGCTATAATGCCTACTACAGGTAGTCTCTAGACATCCACAACTCACCAAATTAGAAGATCTTCAGATTTTCACGCCTCAAAATCGACTCACTTCGACAGCTTTTGTATTGTTTACTCCCCTTCAGTTTGTGAAAGTATTTCAAGCTTAGGAACTTTTGAAATACCTTGACTTTACCTGACTTTGTTCCTAGACTAGACATCATGCGTGATCATTTACTCCATTAACAAATTCACGAGAATCCACACAGCGAAGCGCTCTTATGGTTATCATATTCCATTTAGGGTCGATCGATCTTAGACACTAGCAAAGTCATGTAGAGTAGCTAATTCAGTCCAACCTCACTAACGCAACCTCTTCTGCGCGAACGACCTTCTTCTCATCGATATCTCTTGCCTTTAAATCTTGGCTATCTGTATTAAGTAACGAGCTCTCGTTCTCAATGTCAGATGCCGCTTTGGCAGCTGCGATTCTCTTGTCGCGCCAGAGAAGGAGTTGAATGGTTACGGTTACTACGACTAAAGTAGGAAAAGTTATTTAGTCAACTTGAATACCTACGATGGACATCGCAGCGACGAACTTACTAAGCAGGGCTTGAAGTATAATGGACCAAAGATATCCCTTCTTTGCGGCTGGGAAATCGGTCGTCTTCCATACAAAATTAGGGGCCTATGTTAAGCACGCACTGGTAAGTCGGCCTTTTCCTTGTGAGGGGACGGAGGGCATTCAAGACACCACAAAATTGCCCGCACAGTGCAGAATGAAAAGGAACGCAGAGAAAGGAAACTCACAATTGCCTGCACAATATAGGCGAAGTCGTTACCCATTGCAATGAGCAGTGCTCTCTTTTCTGTATCGTCCGCGCAGATCTCATTGATCCACGTCAGGATAAGTGGGCCGGCGCCGTTCTGATAAGAAAAATATAGTAAGCAAAGAATTGATTTGTATCCATCAGTTCAGTTTCATGTATCAAACCTGTGTTGCGGAAAGAGACGGAGAAAGAAGCAGACTTACGCCGATGTTACTGAGCCAATAGACAACCATGCGACCGTGGATATTCTCGTACAAGGGCATCTGGCGTAGGAGAACGGAAAATACGATCTAGTGGATGGGTCAGCGAATTGAATCGCGAAGACGTACAAATATAAAAGCTCTTAACGCTCAAGGAAAAAACTCACAGTAATGACGGCACCGGCGTAGATAAAGGGCGAGCGTGATCCATTGAAGGCATCGGAAAGCCAGCCCCAGATGATAGCGACAACGATGAAGATTCCGGTGGTGGGAAGAGGTACTATGGTCATGCCAGGTTAGCAAAGCTAGAGTCTTGAAGTCCCCAGTACTTGGCAAAAACATACGGTCATTGATCTGCGCCACTGAGTAAGTAGTCCCAGGCACTGGAGCAGGAGTTTTGTTGAAGCTTTTCAGCCAGTAGCCCATAGCCGGTTGCATCCAGCTGTTGTTCCAGACGACATAGCACAGAGCTAGATGGTGTAACAGTCAGTCCAGTCCCAAAGATATACAAAATAGAAGACAAGGAGGACAGGAGTAAAACTGAGAGATATGGCAATGAAGGAAATCTCACGCAAGAGGTACGTATGCCAACTTAACAAAATCCTTTTGGCTTTCGCGCGTGTCCAGGGCTGCTTGCCAGCACGGCCAATCGCTTCCATTCGCTTGATGGACAGAACATGCTCGTCCTCGGTCGTCCACCACGTCTTCTTCCCGCTCTGAGGTAGATTAGGAAAGAAAACAAAGCCAGACACCGCAAGTGGTAGCGTGATAATGCCATCAATGACAAAAAGCCACCTCCAACGGGAAAGTCCTTGTACGCCATCCAAGTTTGTGTATGCTGCCGCTTGTAGGAAACCACTAAACAACGTCCCGACCGAGCCAGCTAGCCAAAATACCATAGCCCGCTTGCCAATTTCCTGAGGGGTGTACCACGATCCGAGAAGGTAGTGGATGCCAGGGTAGAAGCCAGACCTGTAACACTGATTAGCATCCGATCCCAGCACCAAGAATCAAAACCTAAAGATTCATATACAACTCAGGGTAGGTCTCAATGGATGTTCACTCACTCAAAGAGGCCCACAAGAAATCGCAGAGCGTAGAGAGCCTTGTATGATTTCACAGATGACGTGCAGATTGTGCAAATTCCCCATCCGACCTCAAGCTGTCCAAGAGTCCAAAATTAGCACAAATCTCGCGAAGATGGAATGGTGAGTTGATTGGGAAGATGAAAAATACATACCATGGGGATAACCCATCGTGGTGATACACGGGTTAGTAGCAAGTTGGACGGAATCTGCCCAATGACATAACCAACGGTAAAGATAGATGTGCTAGTTACGAGCTGGTTGCCGTACATTTTCAGATCCTCTTCCATACCACTAAGGAAGGCATTGCTGACATTGCTTTGATCGATGTTCTTGAGGAAGTAGCCGATCTAAGAAGCAACAGAAGAAGATTTTGATGTTAGCAAGCTTCTTGTGTGTTTTCTGTTCTAGGAAAGAGAGGGGTACTTACCGATGCAAATGTCAGTACGAAAGCATCCAGCTTGAACAATAGCCAACGCTGGTCTGGTGGAAGCTCCCATGTGTCCCAGAGGTAGCCCTTCCACGATTTGATCGGCTTCACCACTAGTGCCTGGGAGGAGGCTCTACTGATATATCCAGTCTCTGCACCCCGGCTGTTTGGACCAACGTCATCCTTCTCTGCTTGTCTCATGGTAGATGAGTATTCTGCGACAATATGAGGTGATGGGGAGTTAGGAACAGGAAGACTCGGTGTTGCCGTTACGCAGTTACTTATCTCCTTTCAAGAAGTTCAATTAATGCAATTGATGTCGAAGGGGATAATATCCTCATTAACCCTGCCAATCACGTCAAATAATGCTCCATAGATGTCATGCGGGTTGTTGCGTCTCTTCCTACCATTAAGTATTGCGCAATTGTTCGCTCATATCACCTCTTTCTCCACTATTGGATCGTGCATTTGCTGTGTTATCGAAGCGGCCAATTAACAGCGGAATGCGCCTTTGGAAAAGACTTTCGTTAGAGCTACTCCAGCAGGAAGAGGTTACACAAATCATAGGAGTAGGATAAAGTTGGCAAGTAGTGAGTTTTACATGATCATGCACGAACTGAAGTTTGTCAATCGTGCCGTATTGCGCGCGTAGCGACGGTGCTAGGGAGAAATCTAGCGCGGTGCGAGCCGCGCCATCGGATTTCAGCAGATCTGATCGCCACCAGCCTCGAAAAACATTCGACATTTATCACGGAGCTATCTCCCCTTGTGCAAGAGCGCCACGTATAGTCGCCATGATATTTTTATAAGACACTATGTTGTAGAGTGCCAAGATACAGCGGACTAGGTCGGAAGTCAAGAGCTCGGTAATTGATTCGGCAATACCGAGTGAGTCTGTCAACCACTAGAACACGATCAAGGTGCGAAGCACACTTGAGAGCGGGTCAATTATACACCTCCAAACATGACTGGGAAACAGTTCACAAGTGACTGGCTCTGCCGCGGCTCTTAAGGACTTAAGTGAGAGTGTATTAGTTATTTGATATAATGAGATCTCACCAAAGAAACACCTCAAAGAGCAAGTAGATCCCCGGCCTGGAAGGCTTCGGAAAGTCGGGGTATGAGGGAGAGAGCGCAAGCCTGTATCTCCACGACAATAGCAATATGCATTGACCCATGTATCGGGCGGTATTACACGCCTACAGGTTCACAGTGACTGCTTAAGAACGGATTTCCTTACCCTAGACCGCCGTGGGCTGTTCTTGCTGAACATGGAGTAATTGATGGACAATTTTGATATGCACGGCTGTGGTGGAACGGTCAGCACACCTTCGGTGATGCAGCGACTGATAAGACATTAGTTTCACGGACCTGGAGGTTGTCAACAACATCTGGTTACATAAACACTATAAGCACTTCAGCGCAAGTATTTTCGGCCTCACGTGCCTAAGTTTGTCGTCATGTGCATTTGATGTAATCGAGATTCATGCGAAAGGCACGAAGCTTTTCCTTATCATCTAATACCTAGGGCATATATACACTGAACGTATAACTCTCGTTAATGACGCATTCCCACAGGAACATACCAGGTGCACTAACATTCGTCAGAACTAGCAGTCGAGAAAATGGGTATCTTTACTAAAAACGATGGCCTTCGCAGGAGACTTCGATGACGACCAGGCCGAATTTGACAATAATTCTAATTGGCCGCCACTGTTGCTTCAATTGAAGCTTTATACAGTTGATAGCAATAAGCCTGAACACGCAACCTGATTTATTTCATCTTGTTATAAAATCATACGGTGATCTTCTAGTGATACATATTTATATCCGAAGTTGCCTGAGGCATATCTTCCATTTGCGGGGATTGGCCTCTTCTTCCGTCGCCTTCCTCTTCTGACAGTAGAAGACCTGCTCTTATTTCAGCATATCGACATAGACCGACTATACGAAAATCATCTCTCCTCTTGCCCTTAGATATCGACCGTGATGTCTCCTCCCGATGACGATCCGCGCGGGGACTGGCCTCAGCGTTTATTACATGTGCCAACCATGACCTCCTTCGAATGGCAGCCTGGAAATCGATACGGGTCATATCGATGCCCCCAGTACAATGCTCTTTCTTACACATGGGGTCGATGGAAATTAGATGACGAAGTAATGACGGACATCAAGGCAATAGAAGTCAGTGGCGTTCCATGGCTACTGCCACGAATCGATCCCACAGAACATTTCACAGCTGAAGCATTCTTTCAAGTTATTCAAAAAGCGATTGAACCTGTGCCTATCCTTCTGTTCGACGAAAATCAAGCAGCTCTCAAAGGACGCTATATAGACAACATGACAACAAACGTCGAGTTTCTGTGGGTTGATGTTGCATGTATTGACCAAGACTTTCCCGCCTGGGCAATGAGGGAAATAGGAAGGCAAATCAAGATATTTCACGGCGCTTGTAGAACGTTCATCTGGTTGAATCATAGCACAGCTCTAGATCTTGAAAGAGCTATGACCTGCATATTGGAGTTGAAGGAGTTAACTGCCCAACGGCACCACCGACATGAATCACAGCCAACAACATGGCATGCGACTGGAATAGAGCGTATCGTGAGGTTTTTAAAGGAGCCGTGGCTTTCGTCTCTGTGGACCCTTCAAGAGGCATTCCTTTGCCCTGGTGCTCTGTTGATGTCTCAAGAGGGAGCATTCGTATCAGGCAAAGCTCTTGGTAGAAAAGATCCAATCCGTTTAAGTAATATCTGTCACTGGTGTAAGGATATCTATCACTATTGTGCTATCGGAGAAGTCAGTTCTCGGCTTCAAACGACATCCCTATTATCCGAAATAGAACGGTCTGGATTACTAGAGCTAGCCGACGACAACCCTCTGGCACTTTATATCATGGCGCAGAAACGCAATGTCTCAAAAGAGGTCGATCACATCTATGGCATTATGCAGATCTTTGACCTGCAACTGGGGAGTTCGGCGCCAGGAGCGCATGTAAATTACCTCCCCAGCCTAGAAGAACTAGAGCAAGAGTTCGGCGTGGCATTGCTATTGAAATATCCTATATTGAGCCAACTTCATGTCCACACGGTAAACTCCGAGCTTGGAAAAGGATGGCTTGTAAGCCGAACTTCAGAAATTCCGCATCTGAATTGAGAGGTACCTTACTTTCGCAACGAAGTGCTAGGGAGCTCTTTCGGTACGCTCAAAGCGACGACGGCACTGTGCCAGTTTAGGACGAAAGCAAATGATGGTACTAGATGGGCTTGGTTCAGAGGTGGATTATGTTCATTTCGGCATCTACATATGGAATGGTGTGAAAAGGGTTTTTCATATGAGATTGCAGCAGATTGCATGCTCAAAAGCAAGATTTTGGTTGCAAAAAAGATAGAAGACGAAGAGCTTGTGGATGGCCGGATACTTGCAGATTTAGTGGCGTCAAGTGACGATTTGGTTTCTTTGCAAGTTCTTCTGATTGGCGGGGATACGTTTCTTCCTGGGGATCAGTCTAGTATTGGATTGTTGCTAATGGTGCAAATCCTAAACCATGTACGTTACTGGCAGCGGATGGGCTTTTGTGTGTGGAAAAAATCTCAGTCTGAGGAAGTTAAACTCCCACGTATGATATAGGTGTCGGGGAAGACATGAGATTTGAAGATCCAGGCCGAGAATGGCATGTTGCAGAGGGGTTGATAGGCTAACTAGATTATCCTTCCACAAACGTCACCTAACGTAAGTGGCCATCAGTTTGGACTTTCACGCTATGATCTTTACCAGGAAGCCTACCTGAGCCCATTCAGGATCGACATCGACATACAAAAAAAAAGAGACTTTCAACAAGGACTGATTTAGATGAGCTTTCAGAAGTCGATAAAGTAACTTGCCTGTTAGATAAGGATTAGGGTCACAAGCATATATCGTCAAATTTATGTTCTTCCATAATGCGCCAGATGTGTGAGTAATGAGGTCGGCGTTTGGAAATGGGATACGAAAGTGGTACGTCATTGTTAAGACTAGTCATTAACATTAACACGGGCGAGCGGTTGCAAGTGAAAGCGGACAGGTATATGTCTTAAACTCAACCTGCTGGCGACATAAACGAGCGTTGAGATATGCAAAGTGAGACGCTTTTCGTTCCTAGAATGACCCATTCAGCAATCAATATAGTCAGATCATCCTCAAATCTTCGCCAAGATGTACAACAGTATCCCCCTTGACAAGTTTCGGTTTGGTCTCTGCTTCAGTAAGGCGCTTGAGAAGTAGCCTGACTACTGTTTTGGGGCTTGCAGGAGGAACTTCGTATTGAAACAGAGCGATTAAACAGTCAGGGAATGCGGTAGCCCAATGAGCATTATAGATCGCTGTATTATGTAACCTTCGCATGTACGTATACAGAAGTCACATGCTTGGCTTATCCCACAATTGGTGAGACGTATCGTGCTAACGAGTTTCTGAGCAGAGAACATTCACATGGCTTCGAACTCAAACTCCTTTTTAAGGGTCGACCGAGAATGGCCCCTTCGCCTGTTACATATTCCTACAATGAGATCAATGGAGCGACAGGGTGAAAATATTTATGGCACAGTAGCCGAACCAGAATACAATATTCTATCGTATACCTGGGGACGCTGGCAAATATCGAGAGGCCCAGCTTTACCTATCCAGGACACAACCTGGAATATCCCACCTGTTAGCCCTGACCATTTCTCTGTGGCGGATTTCGAAAGAGTGTTGGACCATATGCGACATACCCATGATTTCGCGTGGGTTGATATTGCCTGTATCGATCAGGAGAACGAAGAGCTGAAAGCAGATCAGGTTGGCAAGCAAGCAGCAATATTCCATGGAGCTGATAGCCCATTTATATGGCTTAATAGTCATAACACAGCGGAGATTAATAACTTCGCTACCAAACTTCGCGCATTCGAGGACGAGATTGCAGGTGAAGATTCTGGATCACTGCGGTACTGCAGAGACGAAGGGTGGCTGAACGCGATCAATCAAGTCTTGGGAGGTTTCCTGAAAGCGCCTTGGTTCTCATCCTTATGGACATTACAGGAGGCATTTCTCCGCAACGATGCAGTCTTTCTATCTAGGGAAGGAGAAGTGGCAATGAATGGAGCAGTTCCCTTCACACTCTGGACCTTGATAACTTCTTGCGTCGTAATATATCGGCGGATACGGAATTTTATCGACGACTCGAATATCCCGCCCATATTGTATAACGAAATCGAGCTGCAAAAGGTTGTCACGCTACTAGATGATGTTGGTATCTATCCGCTTTTCCTCAGTAACCCATTAGCACTATATGCGGCCTCCCAGAAAAGGCAGGCAAAGGATGAGAGAGACAAAGTCTACGGGATAATGCAAATTTTTGGTTTAAAGCTCAAGCAAACTTCCTCCACTATCGACGAGCTCGAGTATGAATTCGGGCGTGCCTTACTGACAGAATCGCCTGTTCTGTCTCAATGTTTCATCCATACTAGACCTGCGACGAAGGGAGAGCGGTGGCGTATTAGCCAGAATTTTCAAGTTCCGGAAAAATGCAACGGTTTTGTAAAGCCACAGAGCTGCTGCCATATTGAATGGTCGAAACCAGGAAGGGCTCCGATCTTCAAGGGGGAGATGTGTCGTGCTTCCCAGATCATAGAACAGTGGTCGGAGGCTTCTTACCACAGCGGCAGACCCAATACAAGATCGGTGCAGAATATTGCAGTAGATTTTGGAGACGTGGCTTCGAGAGACATTCCAGAAAGTCTGAGGATGCAAATCCATTTACCAAATGACGAGAGGCAGCATGAACTAGCCCAATGGCTTGTCGCTATCTATGAAGACTTATGTATCTTCAAACTTGGAAAAGTACAAGGACATGCCTATGGACGTAGGTGTGATCTCTGGTTCGGGATATTAGTAGTTCCTACTTCTCGTGGGGATCAGAGAGAGATAGTGTGGGAGCGAGTGGGAATTTGTCATTGGGAGATGATGCTTGAACTTCAAGGTACAGAAGATAGTATATGGTCTATTTTCGAGGGTGTTTTAGGTTGAGCAACCTCAAATACAGGAACACTTGCCACCATTCTCGGAGTTCATGCTAATATCTGCCGAATTCCTCAATTCCTCGAGCGTGCCTAGCACCTCTTTTTCATTGGGTGGTCGCAACATAGTACTTATAAAATTGAGAGAGGCAGGCTTGGCGAATAGTGAGGATTGGGTTTGAAAAGGCCACAGGACATGACATATACCACGGAAGTTTGCCTCCAGTCAACAACCTTGGTCTTAGCAAGAGGATGGTTAACTGTGGGTCTCGAATAACTTTGTATCCCAGTTTGTGATACCATGTGGACTTGAAAATTGGAATATTCGTTCGTGAAGTTAAAAATTTAGGAATGCATGGGCGAAGATGAGCGACTGGAGCCATTTTGACTTTTTATCTCGTCTATACCACCAGGAATAAAGGAAGTGTTCGCTTGAGTGATCAAAGCAGTGCATCCAAGACATCATAGTAACAGACAGAATGCCTTGGAATATCCTGCACTGGAAATCACTGCAATATCTCCAGACGCGACGACAAGTTCCGAGAGCTACGAGAAATGTTGAAACTCTAATCAAGTAACGAGCCTCATGAAAATAGCATATCATTAGCTTTAGGTACGAGTTGAAAGTATAAATTAAACTTGATACGGAAAATGTTGACTTTTGGCTTGGGATGAAGTTGAAGAAGACTTTGATAACTTTGGTAGGCAGCGGCTGGTTCTACCCAATGAAAGCCCGACCCTAACCTCAATCGAAATGTAATAAAGTGACTTCCACCGCTCTTAAAGTCCTATAATCAAAGCAACTACGATAGTTGTACATCCGAGCCAACCCTTGACTCCAGGGCCCATCGACCTACTTCTACCGCCTCCAGACTTTTCATGGGCGGAACTACCAACATTAGTAGCTGCCAGTTGGATAGCTGACGATAAAGTCGTCGGAACTTCGCTGCTATCTTTTACCCCTACGACAGTACCAGTGGTCGACGGCAAGACCGTCAGTATCGCGATTGGCGTAGGAATTGCCAAGGTTGTCACCAATCCACCCGGCGCCGCAATCATCAACCCACTACTTCCCAATGTTGCAACTTGGTTTCCAGACAGGGTTATGGCCGCTCCACCAAGGGTCAGTGTCTGCCCGTCAATCACTGCTGCTGATGCCCCAACAGCCTCTCCAGAGATGGTGTATCCCGCTACGATTCCTAAAGTCGGTGTAGGACGAGCCGCTGCTGATAAAATGGGCAATGGGTACGTAACTGCTTCGCTGCCATCGATGTTACTAACCGCCAGCCCTGAAGGCGTGAGACTGACAACTTCTCCCCCTGCTATTGTAATGGCTGGTGATCCCTGGGAAAGCGTCTGGGATCCGATGACCACGGATGAAGCCCCGGGAACAGCGGATACAATCTCAGAGTTAGGTAAAGTAAGAATTGGTGTGGGTGTGATGGCAGCCATCGGCGCGGCTGGAATTGAGTGCGTAACTACCTCTCCATTGCCGGTATTACTAACTATCAAACCTGAAGGCTCGACACTGATAACTTCCCCCCCAGACATTGTAATGCCTGGCGATCCTTGTGCCAGCGTGTGGGATCCGATCACCACGGACGAAGCTCCAGGAATGGTTGATACGACCTCAGAATTTGGTAAAGTAAGAATAGGAATTGGTATCGTGGCAGCAATTGGCCTAGATGGATCCGAGGACAATCCTCCTGAGCCGGTGTCTGAGTTGTCCGTTATCGCGCTGGATGGAGCGATCGCACCGCCCGGGATGATGTCCGAAGCGGGTGGTGTTGGAGATTGAGTTACCACTGAGTTATCGGGTGAAGATCCTTCCGGATCTGATATTGCTGATGGCTCGGCTGGGACTTCAGGTTCAATGCTGGAAGGCGTAGCACTTGACAAACTTGGGATTTTAGTTTGGGGCGCCTCCGGCATAGTGGGCGTAGTAGTTATGGTAGACGGAGGCGCTGTTTCTGTGGGCATCGAGGATATCGCTTGCGAGGGCTCAGCCTGGGTCGAAGGAGTTGAAGTAGGGACTTCTTGCACGGCGCTTGATGTGGTTGTGGGTGCCGAGGACGAGTCTCCTTGTCCTGGTGTAGGAAACACCATGTTGGCGCCTGAATCACCACATTCCTCAGCACTACCAACACACTGCGCCACGGGAACCGGAGGATCAAATATCCCATTGTATCCGTTAAACTCTCGTATACAAGTGTGCCATCCGTTTCTAAAAAGGTACTGGTTAGTACAGAAATAAGTCCTTAAGTCAACGCCGGGGACTTATGAAAATATCCCTACATCTTCTTGGCCAATGCCGTTATAATATCTTCTTTGAACTCGACAATGGCGTTACACCCATCTGTCATCGTGTTGTGGTTCTTCACGGGAATAGTTTCCCATGTCGAACAATCAGTGCGCAAGTCGCTGAGCTGCAGCTGCCTTGGAGGACCGATCCTCGTCGTTGCATTCTCATCAGCATAGGGCATCAGTGTCGACACCTCCGACAACGCATAAGAGTGTACAAAGGAGGTAACCATCGGTCCCAGAAACTGACCACACCAGTCGATGGCGTCGAACTCATGGACCATATAGTAGATGGAAGCGGACGTCCTAAACAAGGTCAAACAAGCCCCAAAGATTTTGTAACGCCCAAAACCCACATGGTAACACCCCAATCTCGAAGGAAGGTAGTTGATGGGTAGGTACGGTTCCCAGCAGCGGCTCCTGTTGGCCAGTACACCAGATGAACCTCTTGGGGACGGCTGAGACAAGTCAGCGCGGCCTTGAAATTTCCTTGCAGAGTACGACGCTTACATGTAGCACCAGTCACGATTAAAAGAGAGCGTGCCATAAACAGGATCACTCCAGACTGGATTACAGCCAGAAATCGGATATTCTCTCACGTAGGATTTCCATGGAGTTGGGGCTGGTGTAATGGTGCTCGGAGGGCAGTGTGATGTGGTTGCATTTTCATAGGCATTTCTCCAGTCCACGTCCCTTTTGATCACACGGGTTGGGGTGGCATCAACGCCTTCTTCGATGGGAGTAATTGCTCGTGGTATAACAACTATCTTCTATTAGTCGACATGCAGTGGTAATCGATGGTCGGAAAACACACCCGTTGCTGTGGTTAGGGGAAGGAGCAGGTGAATGTATCGCAACCAAGGTACAAACGTCATTATGATGATAACTTATATCAAAGACCAGGTCAACGCCAAAATGTTGAATCAACCGTAGTGACAGACTTGAAAAATCAAAGGAATGTGGTATGATGTTGAATGCACATCAAGCAGTAGTGACCGTTCTGAGAAACTCAAAAGAATGTGGTTTAACGATCCATCAAGAGTTCCGCAGAGGCGAAATCAGCACACAAGAATGACTGACTTTATGAGCGCCATTAAAAAACACAGCCTTCAAGCCTGCAGCTGCGTGGGCCTAAGGACTGAATGCTGGGGGCCGCAGCTAGTCATCTGTTGACAACCCCCCCTGAAGCCCAGAGCTCAATACCCCGGGCAGAGCGACCTCGACTCTTTGATGGTGTTACACTGTGCACACGTCATCTTACGAGACGCTGTGAAATGGCACTCGTAGCGAGGTCGGTCCTGAACCTTTTCATCCCAATACATCAGCAACAGCTATCATTCATGACTGATGTTTTCTCGAAGAATGTACGATACATTGTAGTTTGACATAGCAGCATCCAGTAGACCCAACTTCAGTGTCCCGTGATGAATTCTTCATCGAGCGACGGCACGAGAAGAGGACGAGGAACATGACCCTACAACCGATGCTAGAACAAGGATTGTCCTCGACTCCTTCAGAATACGTCGTGCATACACGGGTAATAGAAGCTGCATAATAAACACGACAGGGTATGAAAAATGGAGTGCTTTCCCCAGGATAAAATAAGCACAGTGGAGCAGTTGGACTTAGCAGAGCTGCTACCCATGCGTATTGCCCCCAACACTCCCCGGATTCATTTGTGCATAGGGCGGATCGACTGGCCCCAATGGCATCGATCTTCAACCCGAACGGGGCGAAGCTCGGTCCAGAATGGCCGGTTCGTCTGATCACCTCCATGTTGCAGAAGTCGGAGCACCTGAGGCTGAGCCAAAGAAGTCGCAAGACAAGCGGTAAACACCTGGATCCATGCCCTTGAGACGTCCATCCCGAAGCAAGCTTATGATCACCTACCTGGAGAAGCCCTCTCGCCCTGCTGACCAGGCAAAGCTTGGAAAGTGAACATTATTCTTTTTGACCTAAAGGTTGATGAAAATCACGTCAGTTCGAGACTGCTTGAATCACCTAGAACAATATCTTTTCGCATTCTAGCTATCTGAAGCCAGAGAACCTCTCCGGCACCGCAGAATCGTATGGCGATGGAGTGATACGAGCAATCTCCTTTTCCATCCCAAAGGGGCCCTATGAAATCATAACGGCAAAAAGCACCAGCAAGCAACGCTCGTTTCAGAACCCAGCGACTCGTTGCGGGGGCAGCCATTGTCGGTCTGCCTTACCATCCGCCCCCAAAAACGGCGGGGAGGCCAGTCAAATTTCCACAGACTCATGCCACTTCAGCCTCATGCGCTGACCTGACACTTCCCCATTGGCCCGATGTACCGTTGCATTGGGAGTGGGTGAATATGATGACTGCAGATACCAATTTCTCCTTCCCATGGCGGCCATGGTTGTCATTGGACACTTCGTCGAGCGTGGTGTCCGCATTTTGCGGCACAGATGCAAGATACAGGAGTCTCAGGCACAGATGGTCAGCTGTGAGTGATTTGCTACCTCTATCGCTTCTGGATGCATCTTCAATCCTCGGTTTTCCGTTGACACCAGCAACATCGGTCACCATGAGGAACTTCCATTGTGTGGGTTGGGGAATTCTGATTACAGCCTCATGTTGCGATATGAAAGTCATAGAACCACTTTCGTCGCAAAAAGGCATCGAGAAAAAAGACGTGGTTCCGGAACCAATTGTTGTTCCACCCAGCCAATACTTGTAAGTTGCGATTCCGCCATCGTGGCAAATTCGTCGCTAATGGGTCCCCAGCGAAGGAATAGATGGCAGTTGGAGTACATTTATAGTCCGCATCGGAAGCCCAGCGCAGAGTGCTAAGGTACTTGCGTCAACCAATTCTCCCGACACACTTGTCGTAAGGCCAGAAGGTTGCTTGGAGGGAGCTATACCCGAGGGCGTGCCTTCCAATTGCGCTTCCGCCCGGGGAGGAACATTCAACAGCAGTCTCTCAACATCATGGAGTGCACAAGGATGGTACGGTCTCAATGGGATCCAGTACGGGTTTGAGGCGAATTTAGGGTACCAGTTCAATCTTGATTATGGGGTGGACAGATTAGGTTTGGGCTTCGAGGACGGAGATGCTCCGGTACTTGAGAATCAAACCATCGCAGGGTACAATTTGCCCAACCCTCTTTACTTGTTGGTTACCTCCACCCATTTTTACCTCTAAACTGACAATGAAGGGGCTTATTTGGCCTTGGAACTCAGCCCGTGATCTATAGCACTTTTGGCAACTTCTCGGCCCCTTCCTACTTTGTAACTTTACGGAATCAGTCGCTGATCCCGAGTCTGAGCTGGAGCTATACCGCGGGAGCAAGCTATCGATGCAACGCTGGGCAGTTCGCCCAACTTATTTTCGGCGGCTATGACACCTCTCGTTATCAACCCAATGATGTGAGCTTTCAGTTGAGCGCCGATGTAAGTCGAGATATTGTCGTTGCCATTCAATCTATATCCTATAGTGGTGAGAACGTACTTGATCTGCTTCCAACACCGATCTATGCGTTTATTGAGTCTACTGATCCGAACATCTGGCTTCCATTGAGCGCTTGCCTGCTGTTTGAGCAGGCTTTTGGTTTGCAATATGATAATATCACCGAGAAATACTTGATGAATAATACACAGTTTACAACCCTGTGGGCGACAAACCCGTCTGTAAGCTTCAGACTTGCTTCGAGTACGACCGGCGGTTCTACAACGGATATAACCCTGCCGTTCTACGCATTTGGTCTCAAGGCAGCTTACCCCTTCGTGCCAAATGCCACCTACTACTTTCCGCTAAAACGAGCGGAAAATACTACTCAGTATACCTTGGGAAGAGCCTTTCTTCAAGAAGCATACCTCACGGTTGATTATGACCGGGGTAACTTTTCGGTCAGCCAATGTACCTGGGTCGATGGTGCCAAGTCCGCAGTAAACTCAATTCTCTCTCCCTTATATTCAACTAATAGCACAAATGGTACATTGACAACTAGTCCGAAGGCTACAAACGAAATTGCAATTGGACCAATAATCGGCGGTGTGCTAGGTGGTATTGTGGTGCTTATGGGCATTTGTGCGGCTCTGTTCTGGTACTGCTGGAGGAAGCAAGCGCGAGAAACAAAATCACCACAAGGCGACAGCACTCCACATGTTACGCTCGAAGAGCTTAAACACTCTGATGCTGACAAGATATTCTGTACCGATACCGAGTCGGTGGCTGGATCACGGAACAGGAGAGCGCCACCGAGTATGGATACGTTGCACTCCCGTTACGAGGCGGATGGGCTTCAAATCTATCAGCTTTCGGCGGAGAGGAGTACGAGTGAGTTGGGGGACACGGATTCCTACATACGATATGAGCTTGAAAGTACATCACCTGTGATAATAATATAATGATAAAAATGATACAACGCTTGTAAACTGTTGCAGTCTAATGGCTTAAATGACTAGTCTACATATAGAGCTTCTAAGGATTCAACATATAATTGATATTCTATATTTTTAATCCTTAGTTGTGTGTTTATTCTTGGCTTCATCTTGAGTCATACACGGATTTGACGATGACGGCTATGATCTATAGAAATGCTTGGGCTGTTTCTACTTTCTAATGAATGGATATCAAAACAGAGATAACATTGTAAGCCCTTGCTTTTATTCAAGCTTATACCTACATGATATCTAAGCTGTGTGAAAATAGATTTATGGACTAGACTAGTGTTTTAAAAAAGGCTTGTTGATCAGAATGCTAATACCTTCACTTGGTTTGACATGAATCATATGCATTCAGATCCTACGATCTCCAGAATGATAACAGATATTCTCATTGCTTATAAGCCAACCAAAGAATGACGGCTACAGAAACCAACTAACATGAAAGCAAGATAAAGCAACTCTTTCTAAGGACAGAAGACCAGGCTACCTGGGAGATCAAACTGCTCCATCACCCAACCATGATAAACTTTCCAAACCACACGGCCAAAGAAACTCTATCGATAAATCATAAACCCTCCTAAACGTCTACCAAGCTGTCCTAGTTACACTAAAGCAAGAGTTAGTCAACATCGACAGTATACGTATTTCAGTACACTTACGCTCCAGTATGGAGGCTCCGTCTTCCAGTAATAACCCTCGCAGACATCATTGATGGCATGGGAGCACTAGCGATTTAAGTTAGCCACCAGACGAACTCGAAACTCGAGATGTTCGAACTTACCCCCCATCCACCCCCCGTCGCGACGGTGTTCCAATAGACGTTCGCGCAACCGTCCGGGAGGACCCGCTTCTCTACAGGGCTAGCAGGGGCCGCCATAGCGAGAGTCGCGAGAGCGAGAACAGTGTAAATAAGCTTCATGGTGGCGGTTGAAAAGAAGGAATGGAGTAGTTGGTAAGGTGATGAATGATTGTGATGATGAGATTGATGCTGATCAAAGACGCGAAGAACGAAGGTATTTTATAATGATTTTGAAGTCGATGTTCCTGTCTCGTATCTCGGATTGAGAACATTAGACGACGCATTATGAAGGAAAATTACACAAAGTATAATATCCATTTAGACACAAGTCGAGGTCTGCTGTTCCCGTAGGATGATGCGTTGCCCTCAAGAACCGAACGCTTGGGCCAACGACCCGCCCTATCATTCCTACAGATAAGTCCAGCCTCAAGTCACTTATACATATTGTAGTACTCAATGGCTGAACCCAAAGGACTAAATAAATGAAGTAGGATCGAAACTCGTATCCTATTTCAGCCTCGACTGGTGATGTTCGAAGGATTGAGCAATGGTGAGCGGATGCGAGCAGAGGCAATATAGATCCTGGATACACAGCCAAGTGGGTTGATTCGAAGCTACTACTATGGTACCTGTGTATTAATAGGCGCCTTTCAATGACATGCACCCTTGTTTCGTATTCGCACGGTACCTTCTTCCAAAGGTGAGCTCTTTGGAGGTGCTTCCTGACTGACAGATGTCACTTTTTGACATCAAATTGGAGAGCTAATAACTTCAATCTAAAGTACATAGTAATCCTCCTAGAATAGAACCATATCACCTAGCTAATAGTACCTTTAGGACGATTTTCTATGTACTGCTGTTCATCAAATACATTGGATCTCTTGTACAAATGGCACTATCCAGGTGTACAAACACAATTTCCTGACGGCGCTCCGCCCAAGTTCCCACTTACGAAAACCACGAGAATGGCAGCACAAGCAGCCATCGCTCCGAAAATTTGATCCCTCCGCGCGTTGATCAAAAGCCCAACACAAGCGGCGAACAGCACCGTCCACCCACTCAACATCCCCAAGAGAGCGTGCGGCTTCTGCACAATGTACAGTGAGATGATAGCCCCAAACAACAGCACGGCAGCCAAGACCGTACTGACGATCGCGACAAAATGCGAGACTTTGCGCTCTGAGATATATGTCGTCCTGCCATCCGGCGCCGTCGTTTGGAAAAACACTCCAAAATTGTTCTGAATGAATTCCGAGAGCCGATCTTAATCTGCCGGGACGCGTAGCGCAACCAGGTCGTGTGGATCGTCGAATATGGTTTTGCTGACACCCCACAATTGAGCAGTCTTCTCGCCGCCTGGAACGCCACTGGTGTTATTGAAGAACCAGTTGCGCATGGCGGTGAGCGTGCTGCGTGATGGAGCTTGGTTGTTGAGGAGGAGCTGGTGGGCTACGAGGGCCGCGTCTGGAGCGTTGGTTAGGACTCGTTCTGTATTTGATCGACCCTCAGCAAAAGAGCTAATGCGCACAGTATTTCTCAAGCTTATCCCAAATCTTCAGGGCAAGCTTCGTCTTCTTATTCTCTCTGCCCAGCGCCCCTTGGCTTTCCTCGATTTCTGCGGCGGCCTCGAATGTATTCCAGTTTCGCTGGCAGTTTTGTATCGCGAAATCCTTTTCCAGTCTGTCTTCTTCATCGTACACTTTCTGCTGTGGCCCTAGCTCTGCAAGTTCTGCTTGATAAAAGATGAGGTTTCGAGCTGCGAGCTCGTCGATGCGCCGATATATCGTACTTGAAGGTCGCTATCTCCAACGGTGTATGATACTTGTTTAGTTTACTGAAGAGGCAACTCTTCTAATTCATTAGTCATTTTGTAATACTACGGCCTCATCTTTGAAGGGATGATCGTATTTTATCACAACTATACATCGTGAGGTCGATAAGAGACTTCCGATTTACCTTGAAATAACATAGTATAGCTTATATGAGACTTGCAAGAAATCGAGATATAATTATAAGGGAGTATCATCTGATAGTATTAACATCTAAGTTATAGAAGTATATTATATATTTAGATTGCTAAGTATCGACGATCTAAGCTAAAGAGAGAAGAAGCAGGATAAATCAGAAAAGAGAAGCTCCTACTTGATATACCATGCTTCTAATCAGTATATTTTCTTGCCAGTCAAGTAGTCTATCTCGTCATAAGTTGCCCAGAATGGATGCCATTCACTCAAGGCAGGTTCAATGCAAAAGTATGCATTGCCCCTGTAAAAATAAAGCGACTGAGATTAAGTTCCTTCCTCGTATCATCCAGAACCCTTCGTCGCGAACCATTCCCTCAACCCCAGCTCTTTTAGCTGCCTTTCTCGGGCCAACAGCTGGCTACATCATCTAATTTCATGTTCCAAGCACTTAAGATATTCTTACACTCAAGCACACAAGCATACAAACTACCCACCTTCTAATTTCAGCGAGCTTAACAGGCGGACTTACTTCAATGAAAGGAAAGAGACATCTACAAGATAGTCGCAATACATTCCATCATTTTTTCAAAACAAGTTGTCAGGCCTTTCGTGGATTGGCTCTTTATTTTAGAGTATGTTGCATCAAACACCCTCTCATTTATGCAAAAGATTCTGCTCTGGAAAAAAAGGCGGCAACTGCCCCTGTTACTAGAACATGTAGTGCATGCGCGTCCTAATTCCAGCGTCACTATGAGTACCGGGGAATTGCTAGGTCCGCCAATCATTTTCGCATGTTTTTTCGAGTAATGACTCTTGTGGAAGCCACAAAAGCTTGCTATGAGACAGATCTAACAGGTCTCCAGGGATTTATTGTCTATCGCTGCTTTGATACATAGAGTTGGCAATGTGACAGCGCCGAAGAAGGACGTATATTCTGGGTGCTTGGTATTTAAGATGGAGCTTAGAGAATGGTATGTAAAAGTCTCCCTAGCGATATTCATACGGTAGAGTAGAGAAGTACTGTACTGGCATCGGCGTAAAGTTGTCTGCTCCACACAGCTAGGTCCACCTAATCCTTGTTACCGCCACAATGGCGTACATCTGATCTTAGGACAGGCTGGGGTCATCTTGCAGTTAAGCTTTCTTTTTCGACCTTCCCCTCTTGTAAGCTTCTCAAACAAGCTTTGAAGGCCAAGTAATTGACCTTGTATAATAAAAATCTGATCTGCAATAAGAGGGGTAAAGAGCACAATATAGAGCATCTTGCGCAAATTAATAGACTAATGTTCGTAAAGGAAGACGAAGGAAACCCCATAAGAATATCAAGCCCGACATCTGACTATAAAGTCAATAGGCATATGCAGTTGCCGCTCAATTAGGTGAGAGATATGGTATGCAAAATTTTGTAGTATGAAGCCGTGATCCACTCTCCATAGGTCCAGAAATGCTTTCGGACGAAGATTGGATTACACTCTCCTGCTCATAGAACAGTACATAATAAGGTTATGAAGAAGCGCAGTCTAGATCAAAATGAATATGATGTCGCTGATGTACATACAACCGAACCGACCGAAGAGGCCGGCACCTGTAGATATTACCACCAAGCAAGAGATCAGGAAAGAGACAGGTGAAAGTGTCAGTCTGCATCGATTTGTGGAAAAAGGAAAAGAGGAGATCTAACGGCCTCACAAACGTTGACGCAGAGTAATTTATTTCCCACTATTCGTGCGTTAGCTGATCTTGACCAAGCCTCTCTCGGCTCCAGTAGCCGTATAGCTAGCCAATGAAACCGGGGTCTGTTATCAACTCCACATTTCGAATGCTAATTACGGAAATGTCAGTGGAACAAGATCGAGCTACTAGAACTTCTGCCGCCTTAACACGGACTAACATTGCTAAATGACAAGTAAGAGATATACAGACAGCTGCAGGTCATTTGATGGCTACCGTCCACATTTTCATTGAAGCAAAGCTTGGACTTACTAGAAAGACTAGCGTTATCTACTGGATCTTCAATCAAATGGACGGAATTAATCTAGCTTGGGAGAGTTGCTGTCTATGCATTGTCCTCAGAATGTTACTTCTATGGTACAAAACTACTATGGGAGATCTAGAACAATCCAGAATTAAATTGATCGATTTATTCGTACCAGGGTTCCAGCCACCCACCGTAGTGCAGCTGTGCCGGGTAAGTCCTGCTTCGGCGTAGTTTGCGAAATGCACCACTTTACAGTGAGCAGCAGCCTCCTTCCCTGGATAGTTTGGCTCGGTCTGATGTATAGCTAACCAAAGCTCGGCCAGTACAGAAACTTTTTCCGACATTTTTCGCTTAGTTCCTACAACGTCGGAGGTATTCTCTACACTGGCCGAGCTGTGAGCCCAGTCCCCCAGTCCCACCACAGCTCACCATTCAAGGCGTGTTACACGGAGTCCCAAATCAGTAACCTCCGATGTAGTGTTCCTTATCAATCTCCGATGTTGTCCTGCTGGTCACCCCGCCTTTTATGTGCATACAGCTAGTTGGCCTGTGTAGGGATCAATTAAAAACTAACCCCTCAACTGGCACACGCGCCTTTCTTAATGCCTAAGGCATATGGTCACTTTGAGTGGGGATATGATTACACAGTATAAACATTAAGTAGCTTAAGAAGCATCACTAAAAAGCGGAGCGAGGTGCAGGTTGAGGGGATACGTGATCCTCCAATGCTGCTAGACTAAAAGAGGGGGTGAAGATGTCTATCTGATGAGCCATGACGCTTTTATCGGATCAATCCTCGGAGAGGCCGTTCCTAGCTTCAAGTCAAATCAAGTTCTTTACTTATAATAAGGTCTTTCTTAACCGTCATAGTAATACACCTTCCTCGCCCTAGTTATCCAATAACTGCCTTGGATACTTTACTGTTGAGGTATATAATGCTCTCACGATATACAAATCCTTGCCTATGCTTTCATCTCGATGGAAGTTGCCCAGTAAGTTGATGAGAATAATTACAGGCAAGGCTACATGGCAGGAGTTTGCCAATCCTCATTATGTTGTACCACCTGCGCTGCGCCTAATTACCAATAACCACTGAGAGTACTATACCATTGAGATATAGTACCGGCCGTTACAGGATTCTCTTTTAAAGGCGATAAAGATTGGTAGATGTCCCGAGGTCTTTCCAAATATCATAATATCTAAAAAGAAAATTAATCTTGTACAAGTTTTTATCTTGTCTCTTATTCTTGGATCAATCTCAAAATTTATATATTTGAATACCTACTTCGACTAACGTACAGGATAAGCGAGTGCACCAAACAAGTGAGTGCACCACTTTTCACACCACCCGATTTAAATTGCTTAATTTAACTACATCAATACCACTATTCAATTATAATCGTGTCTGAAATAGGTAAAGTAATGGCTTCACTAGCCTCCTAGCAGGTACGGGTATTATACCCAGTCTTACTACATGTCCTATAGTACCTAGCCTTCGTAGGGGCCCTACTTCGATTTCTACGACTTTGATAGACTTCTTGCTTTAACTAGGTATCTATATCTACCTATACCATCATTGACTATACTTCACCGACTATAAGGGTCCTTCTATACTATAGACGGTTTCTTTTAGCCCTTCGACGTTTACTAAGGGCTTTATTCGCCCTTCGTAATATAGAGACCTCGGCTTAAAGAAGTACTACTTTATATATTATAGCTTTTACCCCCTTCGAAAATTAGTTAATAGTATCTAATATTAGTGTTAGAGAGCTATTTTAGTAATTTGAAATATAGCTTTTAATAAGGCTAGTCTAGGAGTCGACTTTAATTAGGTTCTAAGGGGTTTAAGATACCTAGGACTCGGTTAAGGCCTATAATATAATTAGTAGTATCGGGGTTCGTAAATATATATCTAGCTTCGAAAGAACCCTTTCTAGGTCGTATAGTATAAGGCTAACTCTAATAAAACCTCCCTAGATATTTTTTTTGGTTATAGTCTTAAAAAAAGTAATATAAAACCTATAAAGGAAGTTAGGTTTCTAGATATAATTAATATAAGCTCGTATCAAAGCCTTTATCTCTTAACTATATATTTACTTTAATAGCCTAAAACAACCTATATCTAATAGCTAGAGTAGGTATAAAGAATATAGAGATATATAAAGGGTAATAATATTATATTCTTAGTAGTATAGCTTAAAATTAGTTGAATAATAGCTTTTATAGCTATTAAGGATTAATAACTAAAACCTACCCTTTATACGTCTATATATATACTTATTAAAGTACTCGATCTAACGTAGACCTATAATATTAGTAGTCTATCTATTATCTATAGCTATAATAGCCTACGTAGTTAGTAAATTATACTCCTTATACTAGTTCCGTAGGTAGTACTTACCTACTAAAATAATAAAAGGCGGAATAGCCTAGCCTATAGTACTTATACCTTATATTACTATCGCCTACTCCTTATTACTAGGCTATACTAATTTAGCCTTCCTACGGCCCTCTATAGTAGTTACTACTATACTAGGAAAGATTATACTTATTATAAACCTAGTCTTATCGAAGTTATAGATATCTTTATCCTAGATACTATATTTAGCTTTTATATTCTATACTAGTATAAACTACCCTTTAATAACTCTTAGATCCTTATATAATACTCTCTTATAATTATATCTTCGAATAAAACGCGTACGAAGGTCTAGCTAACGCTATACGAAGTTCCTAGTTTATCGTTTTCCTACTAGGGGTATATCGCGTACCTATAGTAGTTAGTTAGCTATATCTTTAATACCACTTAACCTAGGAGGAAATAATTACGCCCTAAGGTTAATTATATATCGTATAATAACCTCCTCTTCTAGGTCTATAAGTTTTCTCGATTTTAGGGGTTTAGCGCGTCGAGAGGGTATTCTAGCGTGTCTTCGAAGGAGGGTCGTATAGATAATACTATAGGTCTTTGCAAGGGCTCTGATACTACAACTTAGGTTTATTTCAAGTGCATCGAGGGCAAGGTTGACCCTGCCTTTATATGGAAGCCGTAGTATATCGTGTTGTGGAGTTATAAGGTGTTAAAGTGAAAAGAGGGTATAATGTTCGGAAGTGGTGCACGCGCTTGTTTGGTGTACTCGCTTATCCTGTACGTTAAGCTAATATGTTAAGTTAATACAACTGTAAAATATTTGTATATTCTAAACATACTTATTATATTTCGTATAATTGATATATTAACTGCTCAATACATAGTATTATACTTCAGCAAAATATAGTGCCCGTATTTGCATGACCACCTCCACCATATACATATATGCCTTTCCCGATATTGTTCGTGTATAACTGGGATAGAGATATCGCTTTAATCAGTCAAGTGATGCTCGTCTTTGGAGGAAAATTTCCCGCAATGCTCAAAGGTATGCGTATATATTCTCCGCGACTAACAGCCAGAACAGAGTACTCAAAGTACTGGCGTGTGTGATTTCTTGGTGGCTCGGCTAATTAGGACTTCATTTCGGCAATGTTTGCCAAGGTGAGATCAAATATCCGATGGCAAAAGCGACTCTCGGAGAGTTTTTAATCATAGTCCATCTAATCATTGCAGGGATTGGGTTCATGATGCTTGAAAATGCTGTCAATGAGTGCCAAGACGCAAAATTATATCTCCTAAGGTCCTGTTGACAGCGATCGGCTACCCAGATCAGTATCGCCTTGCTTGCAGGAGGTGTGAGTATATGAACCAAGACCTTGGCCTTTCTTGGCTTTCAGCAACAGACAGTCCCCACAGTCCAGATCCCCCACTAGTCGCCATGTTACAGACTACAGCTCAAGCCTTAGCAGCGTTGCTGCTAGCTGCCACATGTGTGGCGTCTCCTGCGCCAATACCTACCGCAGCGCCGTCCCCAGTCGAAGTTGAACAAGCTTTTGAGGAGCGTGGGATTGAAAAGCGTGCTGCGACCTGTACCTTTTCGGGATCACTTGGCTACTCATCAGCCAGCAAGTCAAAGGCATCATGCTCAACCATCATCCTCGACGCGCTAACGGTGCCGGCCGGCAAGACCCTTGACAGTAAGTCAAATGCATTTGTGCTTTCCAACACCCTCTTTAGCCTGCTCGCTTGCTGGATGATAGCATACTAACTTGCTGTAGTGACGGGCCTACCAGACAACACCGTCGTAATTTTCGAAGGCGAGACATCATTTGCATACTCCGAGTGGGAGGGTCCACTCTTCGCTGTCAGCGGTACTAATGTCAAAGTCGCTGGTACATCCAGCACTGGTTCCATCCTAAATGGTAACGGTGCTTCCTACTGGGATGGTGGCGGTGGTAGCAGTGGTGTTACCAAGCCCAAATTCTTCCAGGCTCACGACTTAACCGACTCGCTCATTGAATCGCTTACCATCCTCAACCCCCCAGTGCAAGTCTTTAGCATCAATGGCGCTAGCAACCTTGAGCTGGCTTATATTACTATCGATGCCTCGGCTGGGGATTCATTGGGTAAAAACACGGATGGGTTCGATATCGGTTCCTCGGATACGGTTACCATTGGTAAGTTTTCTAAACTACATAATCAACCTTATGCTTTGGTAGAGTCTCTACTAACTGAACACTGCCTATTAGAATACGCTACTGTCTACAACCAAGACGACTGTGTCGCGATCAACTCCGGTACCAACATCATCTTCAGAAACGGCTACTGCTCAGGTGGCCATGGTCTTTCCATCGGTTCCGTTGGTGGCCGCTCTGACAACACTGTCGACGGTGTCTCCTTTCTTACATCGACAGTTACCGACTCCGTAAACGGTAAGCTTTGAACTTGCTTCGATCTCTTCACATCTGACACACACACCACAGGCATTCGCATCAAAGCCATTGAAGGCGATACCGGAACCATCAAGAGCGTGGAATACGATGCCATCACCCTATCTTCTATCTCCAAGTACGCTCCTCTCCACCATATTCAATCCAGCATAATTTCCTCCGTGTTTTGTTCGCTGACCATGCATTCATAGATATGGTATCCTCATTGAGCAAAACTACGACGGGGGCGATTTAGATGGAGGAACTGCCAGTAGCGGTGTCCCCATCACCGATCTGACCATCAAGAACATTGTCGGCGCCGGTGCCGTCTCCAGCAGCGGCTACGACGTTGTCATCACGTGTGGTAGCTCAGGTTGCTCCAGCTGGACTTGGTCCAGCGTCGATGTTACTGGTGGAAAGAAGTATGGTTCCTGCACGAACGTGCCCAGTGTCGCAGCTTGCTCTTGATACTATTACTATTTGAGAAATGGCCCTTGTGAAGAGAACTTTTTGTTTTTCCTTACGTATTCTTGAGTTCATGCTAGGGGTTCGAAACCATGTTGTTTACGATGGTTTCTGTCATTTACTACACATTCTTGATTACATTCTACGGTCTTTTATGTCAACTTTTTGAATCTAAATTCAAATCTTAACATTCGATTTGTGCATTGCAGTCAGCACGACATATGCCCACCGTGACTCAAGTTATTGGACTAGCAAAAGCAAACTATAACCTCATGGATCCTGTAACGAAGTGGGAAAATACGCAAAACAAAATCCTAGATTAAATTTTGGACAAATTGTAAATTTTGCATCAGAAAATAATGGCCCAATTCACCTTAGTTCATGGTCGTATTTGCTAACTATTTTAAAATCTTCGTTCATAGCTGCTCATAACTGTCCAAGAGGTATGATACGGGGAAGAAATATCCCTTCAAGTGTCATATGCGCCCTTTAGTGTGTGCTCGAGCCGAGGTTTTAATACCCTCGCGATCCTCCTTCATAAAAATACTAGCTGGAATTCAAAATAATTGAAAAGGGTAAAGGATCTACTAACTAGCCAACTCTACATTTACTAAAAGGAACCAAGATATTAGGGTAGTTGTATGACTTCCAGTACTCGTTTGAATATTATCTGTTTTTGCGCTAAAGGCGTAGCGATATGACACTTGAAGGGATAGAGACAAAAAGCAAAAACATACAACAGTAGGTATTCGCTGGTGGTCACCCACCCAACTACTAATCTACCGATCTGAGGCTTGTGTATGGCAGAGCGGACGGGATGCCCAATTCTCCTCAGTCTATGGTCGTATGTATCAGTTGTGCCGTAATCTTGGTTTATAACTCACCAGATTCGATGGAGCATGGAAACAAAAGGCAAAACATACAACAGTAGGTATTCGCTGGTGGTCACCCACCCAACTACTAATCTACCGATCTGAGGCTTATGTATGGCAGAGCGGACGGGATGCCCAGTTCTCCTCAGTCTATGGTCGTATGTGTCAGAATATTTCTAATTTCAAATTATAAGAAGCTGACGTCGCAATGGTAGGGGAGAATCACGGAAGCAAGAAGCTTATCGGAGCAGGATTACTTTATTTCACTAATCAAACGTATGAAGAGGGGATTGAACTATAACTAGTTTAGCAAGTAAAAGTTTCAGAATAAAGACTATATACCCTACCCTCGCTGCCTTCATAAAAGAGCACTCGGGTACGACCTATAGAGTGTCACGTGAGTAATCACATGACTGAATCTGAGTTACTTAGAATATCAGTCTTAACAGAGCAAGATTATAGTATTAACACATAATAGCTATAATCCAAGCTATTATTAGTATTTTGTTAGTACTCACTTAGCTTAAAGATAACTAGTAATCTAAGGTACATAAGGAGTATCTTAGGCTTGCACGGGCTACCTCGCTTACCTATTTTCCATCCTAATGACACACGGTCGTTAGACCCGGTCCTCTGGCTTTCTGGCATTACGGTAGGAATAACAGTTACAGCATGTCTGTGCGATTGTCAGGGGGTCCCGTGCGAGCCAGTCCGGCTGATTATAAAACACGGTCAGAGATCTTGGATTTTCTAGACGGACCTGCGCCGGGATCCTATAGGCTCAAGAAAGCAAACATTCGAGCTTGGCGGCAATTCAATGCGGCTTGTGTTTCAAGTGGCAACCCTATCCCAAAACTTCACATAGCTTTGCTCACATGCCGTTTCTTGTTTGGCTCATCGATATAAGCTATGCTCGGCTGCACTCATGCTTAGGACCTTCCATCACTATTCCTCTTTCTTAATAAAAACCCTGAAATGAGGTCGTTTTCATTCCTACCGCTGTATGCAGCGACAGTAATTGCTCATGTATCTAGTCATAGGCATGACGAAATAAGCGGGTTCACCAGCCTTCTCCAGCTCTCTATTAGCGAACCTGAATGTCCGGCCAATTTCTTGGATAGCACCTCTTGCAATAATAGCACCCTGTGCAATGCCCAGGGTAGCCAGATTTGGAGTTTCTCTTCGCCATGTATAAAGAGTATCCAATCCGAAGAAGAGATCTGTGTCTTCACAGACTCTAATTTTGCCCAAGGGAGAGGAATGTCGCTCATAACTACCGTAGCTCGGGCGAAGTTTATCGCATCCCAACCTGCCTTCGCCAATCTAGACGGTATTAAAACTCTACCCCAGACGATTCCTCCTAATTACAAGATGAAGGAGATTCCTGGCAAGGGAATAGGGCTAGAGGCAACACACGATATCAAGCAGGGACAATTAATTATGGCTGACACACCATCTCTGATGGTCGATTCCCGGATCTTCAAGTGGCTCCCAGCCAAAGAACGCCGGCTGCTACAAACCGCTGCTGTTGAACATCTCCCAGAAGCACACCAAGCAGCTATCATGCAACTAACACCCCATGTCGATACAACCGGTATGCCTAAGGATGAGATCGTCGGCAAAATAGCCTTAGTCAACTCATTCGATGTAATACCAGATCTTTTAGATCCGGTACGAGAGGAGCTTTTCACCCTCTTTCCCAATATCTCACGTTTCAATCACGACTGTCGACCTAACGCTGCATACCGCTTCAACCACGAGACTATGACACATAACGTCCGCGCCCTCCGCGATATTGTACCTGGCGAAGAGCTAACCCTAACGTATACGAACCCATCATTGTCGCGAAAGGACCGTCAAGACCGACTAAGGCTATGGGGGTTCGAGTGCGCATGCGACTTGTGTATGCAGGAAGAGTCGCAGGCTGCAGAGAGCGACGGTCGTATTGCCCAGATCAACTCGCTCATGCCGAAATTCACGCAGATTCCAAGCCCAGCTACTCCAGCGATGGCAGAAATTCTCATCGATCTCCATAGGCAGGAAGGCCTATGGGAGACCATCTGGCTACCCTATACCTATGCAGCGCTCCAGTATAGTAGCAATGGAGACGCGTCGATGGCGGTGAAGTACGCCCAAATGGCTATTCAGCACGGCCTTCCTATAGTAGGCAACAGGCACGAATATATGATCGAAATGGAGACGCTCGTCGAAAGCCCTTTGGAGCACTGGAGTTGGAGCATTAGTGTAAAACAGCCTATCGTCGTTTGGACTTAGTAGGTTTTTCTTCCGCTCCTGGTATAGCGCCGAGCCTCCAGAGCTTACAACCAAATGTTTTGGCACCGCCTGGGATATCACCAGACATTCCCTGGAGCATTTCTTTGTAAAAAGCTTTTATGGGCTACCGCCAATCCTGGGCATTCACTAGCTATTCTCTAGTTGGCCTATTCATTATAAAGAGACCTTATGTATTTAAGCCAGACAGTACATATACAAGGCCCGGCAATAATTGGCTTTTGACCTCCTGTAGGTTTTAGCCTACTACTCCTTTACAACCACCCCTGTTCCTTCTAGTTGTTACTCTAGTTTAGTAACTTGTATTATGGTTTAAAGGAAAATCATTAAAGTACAGTACTATTACTATGTCAAGTAAAGCGATTAAGTAGTACATAAGTCATAGAAGAGCTTGAATTCGATATAAAAATTATCATAACTTCATGACTTCTTTCATGTAATTAAGTCCAGGTCTTTCAGAAACAAATTTAATCTTATACTTGAGGAGTTCAAGTCGCCTAACCCACCAAAACAATATCAAGGTGGAAATCCCTGCTAAGTTGAAAGGGAGGGTGAGAGTATCTGTTTAAAGAACCGTGAGGCTTGTGTATGGCAAAGCGGATGGGATGCCCAATTCTCCTTAGTCTATGGTCGTATATACCAGTTCTGTTATAACCTCGGTTTACAACCAACCAAATTCCACAAGATAGGGGAAGTAGAGAAGTAAAAAGCAAAACATACAACAGTAGGTATTCGCTGGTGGTCACCCACCCAACTACTAATCTACCGATCTGAGGCTTGTGTATGGCAGAGCGGACGGGATGCCCAATTCTCCTCAGTCTATGGTCGTATGTGACAGTTGTTCCGTGATCTTGGCTTATAACTCACCAGATTTTATGTACCATAGAAGCAAAAAACATAAACATACAACAGTAGGTATTCGCTGGTGGTCACCCACCCAACTACTAATCTACCGATCTAAGGCTTGTGTATGGCAGAGCGGACGGGATGCCCAATTCTCCTTAGTCTATGGTCGTATGTGACATATGCTTTACAATACTGGCCTATAAATGACCAAACGCCATAAGACAGAGGAGAATTATAGAAACAAAAGCAAAAACATATCACATTATGTATTTACTGGTGGTCACCCACCCAACTACTAATCTACTGTTTGGGGATTTATTAAGATCAATACTCGGAAATGCTGCCCCTGTCTTAGATGGTGAGCACGCTACGTAAGTAAAGGGTAAAGTAACACCTCGCTAGATGAAGACACACATCGTGGTAGTCCATGGTGATCCAAGGTGATGCGAGATGAGCGTGACTTATGATCTGGTAAAGTGTTGTTCCCGGGAACCAAAGACTTAGGTTTTTCTTGACTGGAAGTATCGTTGGGGCTATACCGGGAACAGAGCCATACCAGGAAGATCCTGACCAAGGCTTCTACGGAGGAAAGACCCCGAATTCCTCAGAGAGATTTCAGAAATCATAACGGAAACTCGAGCAAGGCTATATCAGCGGGTTATAAGTCTTTCACTTAACCGTCGAGCGACATGGATTCAACTGTCGTATACCGGCGCTATATACTTACTATTACTGTCTTTTCCAACGAAAATACATCTAGTCTTCGGGCAAGCCTATAGCTTACCTATTTTATGGGGACATGATACAGACTTTTGGGTAGAACGTAGTTGGAAGTAACTAGTTAAGGGGCTACAGGTAGTATAAGTATCAACTAATTCCAACCATATTATTTGAGTTTCTGAATACAGGTGTAGCATCGGGAGACAATTGCCACACCGGATCATGGTTTACGACACAGGGCTATATATTACCCGAGCACCAGCTGACTCAATGCAAAAACAATAGTATTCCAATGCATTCATTGTACTATTTGAACGTACAAACGGCTACAATTACAATACAATGCACCCCATCTTTGACCCCAAAATCAAGTTTCTTCCTTTCTTGGCATTCATTTCCGACGTTCCCCCACCGTCATTGAGATGATCCGGGTATGACATCCTCCACAATTGACTCCGCACTACTGTAGATACAATGACGTCCTCCACAAGTGACTCCGCAATCCACAAAATGACACCAATCGTTATACAATATTGTTTTTGAGGACCAGGTTACCTTGCTGCAATTGTAGCGCTACGAAGCTAGGTCGAAGGTAAACACATGGGGGGGGGGCTTCGGCTTCGATCAGCCACAGAGAAGCCGCGTGTGGGGGCCGGCAATCGGGAAGCGGTACCCCGCCTCCTACCACCGGGGCGCCTCGATAGGGTTGCACAAGAGCATTGCAACCGCCAAAAGATTTATCCCCTCTATCCTTTTGCCTACCAATCCCAGTAGAATATTGTGGGTGTTAGTCTTCATCCTCCCGTACTGGTCACAAAGCAGAAGGAGAACCCCCCCCTCACCCCCACCCAATCTATAAATCCAAACACTGGATCGATCCTCGGCATCATGACTTCCCGTACCGAGATGATTCCAATCTTCCATGGCTTGGCTTCTGAACTCCCTTCTCCAGAGTTCGAATACAATAGTTCTTGATACTTCCAGTTTTCAAAGCTCCAGCGAGCAAGCCACCGCAGTTAGATGTGAGCTGAGCTTGACTGGAAAGTCTTTCAGTTTTCTGTGACCCAAGAATACTCTACTCGTCTTTCCTATCAAGATGCGGTGTTGGCCACCACTTTTGGCCCTAGCGACGCTTCTATTACCCCGAAGCTATGCTTACACTCTCAATAATTGCAACAATGCTTTCTTCGACAGTGTACTCCCTACCAACGCTTCGACGCTTTTAACATCCCAGGTGCCGGCCAATGGATCTTTCGGACAAGCAGGAGACATTGCATATCCAACCAATGCTACCAATCTTCCCGCTCTATGCGCTGTCATTATCAACGTGACTTCTTCAGCAACATCTTCTTACACCTTTGGCCTATTCCTTCCAAACGAATGGAACGATCGTTTCATCGCGGTTGGCAATGGCGGGTTTTCTGGCGGTATCAACTGGTACTCGATGGGATCTGTTGTTCCATACGGTTTTGCTACCATATCCACGAATACCGGACACAACTCCACTGGCCAGAACATGGATTGGGCATTGAATAATCCCGAGGCCAAGACCGACTGGGGCTATCGAGCCTTGCACGGTTCTGTGTTACTAGGAAAGCAAGTCACCAATGCCTACTATAGCAGCAGCCTGAGCTACTCGTACTATGCCGGCTGCTCTACTGGTGGCAAGCAAGGCATGCAAGAAGTACAGATGTTTCCCGAAGATTTCGATGGGGTGTTGGTTGGCGCACCAGCATGGTGGTCAACCCATCAACAGTTGTGGCAGCTGACCGTCGGCACCACCAACCTTCCAGAAAACAGTTCGAATTACATCCCTTACGATATGTTCCAGCTCATGAGCGATGAGGTGGTCCGGCAATGCGATGCTTCGGATGGTGTCGTAGACGGAATCATCATGGATCCGAAAAAATGCAACTTCATCCCGCAGACCCTCCTCTGCCAGCCAGGGCAAAATACCAGCACTTGTCTGACCGCACCTCAAATCGAGACTTGGAATACGCTGCATCGACCTATTGCTGACATTCATAATACATGGATATATCCTAACTTCGGACTTGGCTCCGAGGCACAAATGCCCAGCTCTTTCGGAAACATTGGTACGAACACTCCGAGCTTGTACGGAACGCAGTATGTCGCGAACTATATTCTGGATGACCCGAATTGGGATTGGACCACGTATAATTACAGCGTGGTTCAGATTGCGGATGCACTGAACCCTGGCGGCACCAACGCTGTTAACTTTGATATTTCGCCTTTCCATGCTCGTGGTGGAAAACTTCTCCATTACCATGGTCTCGCTGATGGACTCATACCCACCGGCGCCAGTGAGCTACTATACAACAATTATCTGTATAACATGACGGAGAAGAACATTGCCTTGGATGACTGGTATCGCTTCTTCTTAGTCCCAGGGATGCAGCACTGTCAAGACTCAATTGGAGATGCACCGTGGTATTTAGGCGGTGCACAAACATTGGCGAACGTGACTGGAGTACCTGGGTTCGAGGATAAAGAGCACGATGCTTTGTTGGCTTTGATGGACTGGGTCGAAAGGGGTAACGCACCAGATTATATAGTCACGACTAAGTGGCAGAATGATGATCCCAAGCAAGGAGTAGTAAGGCAGAGACCAGTTTGCAAGTACCCTGGTGAAGCGACATACAATGGGTATGGGAGCATAAATTCGAGTGAGAGTTGGAGCTGCGTTTCTAGTATACCTTAATGAACAGGTATTGTGAAGCATAATGCGAGAAGGATGATATTTTCTGTCCTAAAATAGCAGTTGAAATAAGTGCTACATCCAATATGAGGAAAACTTTCCTCGTTCATGCTATCGCTTTTAACCAAAATTGTGATGTAAATCGCCCAAAAGGAGCTGGAAAGACTCATTGCCGCGATTACCAACCAGTAGTTCAGAATTCAGAGGATCCAAGTTCTCTAACTTAGTATATAAGAAATAAGAAGCTCTTACGTAGAGAGGAGCTTCATACTTGGCTTCGATTATTGATTCAAATCCTATATTAGTCATTGAAATACCTTACGTTGTACTAATGTCCCCTCCGCTGGTACCTAGGTAACTACTTATTATACTTACCTGTAGGCGAGTAGCCGTCTATAAGAAGTTTCTACCTTTACTCTAGACAAAGAAGCTCATAAATATATTATAGAGAATGTATCTTAGGATCAGTAGAAGATTATCATTGGCTATGTAGGTTGGATGGAAGGGAACATAGAGGTATATTTACATATATGTAGCCTACCGCATAGTCACATGACACATGCTTTCAACACTATTGCTACTTTCCTCGGAGTCTTCGTATATTATCAGAAACATGCCAACAAAAACTTGAGTGCTACTAGTAGTATTTAAACTATAGTTACGTTTTTGACTTGAGAGTCTTTGAGGGGGATGAGAGTATTGGTCTGAGGAACTTGAGGCTTATTTACGCAGGGCGGACGTGGGATGCCTAGTTCTCCTCAGTCTCCGGGCGTGTGTGACAGTTACGGTGTAATCTCGGTTTTAACCAACCCAACTTTTATAATGTGGCGGCGAATCATAGAACCAAAAGCACACACGGACAACAATAGGTGTTCGCCGGTGGTCACCCACCAAATTACTAATCCATGTGGCATTATTGAGCAGTACTTTGAGTGGTTAAATATAGAAGCCTAGTCCAATGAAACTCTGTACACACTCTGCACACGTTTCTACAACGGGAAAGTGTGGGTAGTTACCCCGCAATGAGCCATCTTGCTCTATAACTTCACATGTTGATAAAATGAGCCCCTCCCCGAAGCTAGCTATGTGTACAGCTCTATACAACCCAGTCTTCTCTCGTCTGAAAATAAGGTTTAAGATCGTTTTGCTCCTCCACCGAATCTAATATGCTTGTTTTAATAACTGGCATGACCGGTATGGTTGGTCGGCCTATGGTAGAAGCTGCATTAGCCAGAGGCCATTCGGTTAGAGGGATGGGACGCGACCGAAATAAAGTCCCAGAATCGACTCTTGAAAGATTGGAGAGCTTTGTGCAGTGTACTAGTATTTACGACTTGCCAGCACTCGATCGTGCTGTGGAAGGTGTTGATGCCATTGTCAATGCAAACACTTATGCTGCAGAAGTGGTTCTTGATGGGCAGTTACTCCTTTTGAGAGCTGCAGAGCGTGCAGGTGTAAAGGTAAGTCATTCACACTTGATTGATCCTAGTTTCTCACAACATCTAGATTTTCCATGCCGCTTCATGGAACTTTGATTGGTCCAAGGATACTTTGGGCAATCACGAGGGCTATGATCCCTTTCTCTGCTTCGCGAATCAAGTACGCCTCACTTCAAGCATTAGGCCCCTCTACATGTTCACGGGAGCGATTGTGGAGTTCTTCTATGACAATCCTCGTGGCAGTGCATGGGATCCTAAGACGAAGACCATGTCTTACTTCGGCGACGGATCGAAGAAATTTAACTTCACCACAGCCAACGACCTTGCCGCGTATACGATCGAGGCCATCAGTACTCCTGAAGCCGATCAGGGTGGCTTTGTACGCGTCGAAAGCTTTCGCGCAACATGGGGCGACTTGGTGACAGAGTACGAGGCTGCTCGGGGTGGGACGGTCAAGGCACAATTGAAATGTTTTGGGTCTGAGGCTGATGTTGAGGGCATGCTAGCAACTGCCCGCAAAACTATTCCTGCGAGGGAGTATGAGAAGTATATTGGGCTCTCTTACGTTCTAAACATGTTGCGGGATACTTGGGATTACGAGCCTATTGACTGTAAAAGATTCAGTGGCGTTAAGCAAACCACATTGAGAGAATGGCTGAAGGATCATCCTGAGTTGTAGCAATCACTTTTCGTTGGTAGGTTACTTGTAGGAATCGATGAGAAATACGACTTTACTCTCATGTTACGTAGCTAAATCAAAATGAAGGTTGATACCGCTCCAGTATATGCTAGCCTGTGCTTTGTAGAGACTACCAGTAGGTAAATACCTATCTAGTTGCGTCAAGAAGTAGAACTAAAAAGAAGTAGTGACCTAGCGGCTAATCTACAAAAGACTACAGTAAAAAAGACAATGTTCTAGGTAGTATATGGATAGTATGATATATTCTCTATTTACCTAAGTATAAAAGATATACAAGACGCAAGGCTTTCTTTTATTGGTGGTGGTACAGGTAATATGGGTGTGGAGCATAGAATCTCAAACTCCATATCTGAATTCTCGGACCTTTTTCTGGTAATAAAATGTGGCGAGTCCTCCAACAGCACCAAGCGCCAGTGGAACCGGTGCCCTCGCGCGAGTCTTGATGACTCTCGGCACTGCAGATGCCAGTAGTACAGCACTGTTTCCTAGGGCAAGTTCGGTGCCATAGTCTTTGTTTTCTTTGATGAGATAACCTCGGGGATTGTCAGTCCAATATCAGCTTTTGAAGCGCAGCTATTACGCAGGAGATAAAATGAGCACATACCAGCGTAAGCGTATGAGACTCCTAGTCCAAGACCGGCTACGAGAGACGGAGTTGAACGCGTCCGGAGATATCCGGCGGTGCCACCTACAGCCACTATGTTTGGCAGATCAGCGATTGAACGATTGATTGAAGAGCCTTGGGTCCAGGGCTAATCCTAGAGGTCACATCAGATCAATGACTTACTGAGGCCGGCGAGCGTGAAGGAGGGATGGTGGGCCATATTAAGGCGAACTGCGAGGCAATATGTAGTGAATGTTGATGTTGAGATTGCAGGAACCGCTTTTTGCGAAATAAGGTGTTGAAATATCATGTGATCTGAGATTTGTTATATCACATGATCAGGTTCATTCCGAAATGGACAGGTTCGGTGGAGGTAGATTGCATTTGATAACAACCGAATCAGACTACCAGTAATTTTAGACGTAACAGTTCTGGAATAATTCCCAAGTAATGCATAGAAACCTATTACTGCACGGAGCTCTGGCTTTCTCTCCTTGACCCTCTCCAGCTTAAATCTCACTTTCACTCTTGGCTGCTTTAGCCAACGCTAGCACTACAGCTGTAAGGGCTTTTGGATTCGCACCCCGAATCCTGTCATCGCCGTCGTTGACTCCCTGGGCTTTCACGGGCGTGGGCTTTCCCTTCTCAAAGAACACAAAGGTAGGCATTGCAGTTACGGTGTACCGCCCGGCGACGTCCTTTACGTGGTCGACGTTTACCTTGGCAAAAGCGAGTTGGCCGCTGACGGCGTGGCTGTCGGCCAGCTTAGAGAAGACCGGTGCGATGGCGCGGCAAGGCGGACACCAGTCGGCGTAGAAGTCTACAACGACATTGGTGGTGGACGACAGGAGAGCGTCGAGTTCGGCGGCTTTGGTGATTTTGAACACATTGCCCGATGTTTCCGGGATGGGTGAGCGGTCTGTGAACAAAGCCTTGAAAGCAGTTACTCGTCAGCCTCATGTTGTATTCTGTAATGAAAGCAATAGATGAGGTGCACTGTCGTTCCGGCTCTTTTGTGACAAGAGCAGGTGACGGTGATTAAGGGAAAGGCTTAGTGTTACATGCTACGGTTTCCTTTACTTCTCGCATGACCGGATATTTGAACTTGGCAAGGAGAGGATGCTCAACTTACAGGTCCGATTATGAATATCGCAAGGAGTGCGAGGATGACATAGATGCTCGTCTCCATCTTAGGTTGCCAGGAATGAGTTGAGTGAAGACGACAAAAATTCGAGGGCGGGGATAAAACGCGCTAGGGTGTTGATGCCCGAGATAACAGATAATCCGGCCTGCGCCGCACTCTTCCGACTCGCGACTCTCAATCCACGGTAGTCGAACTGACCATGTCTCCTTCGATGCCTTTGGCCCATTTATAGCCACCCGAGTTGTTAAAATGCTATATTCTGCCCTCAGGTTTGTCCTGCAGTTGTGGAAACAACTACATGCTACAGCTCACTCAAATCTCGAGGGGATAGATCAATCTTTATATAAGACAATCACAGCATGGCTGTATTATTCTTATCAAGGCAATAAAGACGAACAGGTGAATTAATGCAAGTTGCTCAAGCTGTTTACCAGAATCGTACCTTCTTCATCACCGCTTTTGGTAGATGCGGGCTTCGACCAGGCGGTATAAAGGCTGGAGACAAGATATACATTTTACAGGGCTCCGATGTACCCATGATTCTCCGCTCCTTAGGGGGTTCAGGCACCGGACTGATGGCCTATAATATCGGTCAAGCATATATAGACGACCTGATGGTATACGAAGGAGACCTTCAGCAGGAATTAGATCAAGGGCGACAGACTGTACACGATGTACATGTCATGCAACCAGTACTTCGATATTTCATATTTCCATACGTGCTCGAGCGATATTTGATTAAAGGAGAAAGGACAACATGAACGTCGCAGTCAGCTGTCGGCCCTTACGAGAGCAGTTTCCGATTCTAGCACGGGAAAGCACCAACCGATCCCACAGATTCGTCCAAGCTCACTCTTCCTGTCAAACTCTCCTATTGCTAAAATTGGTTGTTTAATAGGCCCAGAGCTGACTCTGTGCGCAAGTCAATGGCTTTGGCATGTTCCAGAGTCACAGTCCAAGCGAGCGTGCTCAGACGGCAGCGGCATTGCTTGATTTTTCAGACTGGCGATGTTGTCTACCTCGAAAATCTGTCGATCAGAAACTCAATCATCAGCACGGCCTGCGCCACGTTGTTCAACTATTTCAAGTGACCAAGCGAGAGAAACATTCGTCAGCTTGCACAATTCCAAGACAAATCATAGCTACACCGTACCCGATTTCGAGAACCACACATCGGTCTTTCAAACAAATTTGATGTAGGGGTGCTCTTCTTCTAGCACCCGAACTCAAGGGGTCCTCGGTATTAGATGCGATGGGCGATGAGGAGCATTTGAACAAGTGGCCCACATCATATGAAGCTTCCAAGGAGTCCAAGGCTGTGATCCTGGACTTTCAACAGTACAGCGATCTCCATTTTGATGGCATCCCCGCAATTGCGACTGCTGCCTCTTGTGTGGCAAAGTAGGCGTGTTGCGAACAAATATGAGGTGCAATGTTACAAACGACCTAGTTGGAACATTACATAATACACATAGAATTATGTCTATATACACAACTTGTAGTGAATTATATACACTCGCGTATCTTACTTGAGGTTAGAAGCATTGCTGAACCCCACAGATTCATGCCTTTGGGCGCATTATGGTTGTAATTATTACTCTACCAAGGTGATGGCTAGGCAAGGTGGCGTTGCAAATGCCACATACTCCATTCTGTTTGATGTTTTCACAACGGGAAACGGGGTAGCGGGGTGCTCGCTTAAGGAGACGTTGATGGAAACAAGCCCGTCCCGTATCCCACAGACCTATAGCACCTGGCCCGTCATGACACATGAGTGAAACTGAACGAGGTAGCCGATGCGATGCGAACGAGTCGTCGAGGTCTGTTCTAGGTATCGTGCCTAGGTACTTATTAAGTTCAAGAGGAAATGTTTCTACCAAAAAAAAGTAAAAAGTTCACTTTCCACCAATTCTTTCTACCCTTCATTTGGTTTCTTCTCTGCTAGAGCAGAAGGGTATATGCTGTATGTTTATAGCATTGCATCCTAGACTCTCATAAGGTGTTTACATCGGAAACAATGGCTAAAACCGCCGTCCCAGAAATTCTTAGCTTGCTGAGCAAAGAGGAGGAAGGAAAGCTGAAGGAGCTTTGGAGTGCCATCGGTCCTCTCATCGAGGACGATGCAAGTCATACGGTAGTTGAAAGTCAAAATGGTGCCGACATATATGCTTCAGCGCCGTCGAAGCATAATAAAAACTCTATACTAGCGGACTGCGAAGAAGACACCGACTCAGATTCCGCAACGTCAACCCCCAGCCGAACGCATACCTCATCATCATCAGCCAAAACCTCGATTGACACCAGCGATAACTCCAGCAAAGCCGCTACCACCGAGGGTGAAGCCGTAGAGCAGCCAGCACCGGACTCAACGCGAGCGCACTTCTGGAAACTCGTCAAGCATGAAGACCCCGATATGGTGCTGGTACGGTTTCTGCGGGCGCGAAAATGGCATGTCAAAAACGCGCTGGCCATGTTAACGGCGGCGATCGCGTGGAGATCGGAGGAGGTGTGCGTGGACGACGATATTATGCGAAATGGGGAAGAGGGCGCGCTGAAAGCCACGCAGAGTGCAGATCCCGCAGCGCGAAAGCTGGGGGAGGATTTCCTGGCGCAGATGCGCATGGGGAAAAGCTTCATGCATGGATGTGATAGGGAGGGGAGGTCGATATGTCTTATTCGCGCTCGTCTGCATAAACCTGGTGTGCAGAGTACGGAGAGCTTGGAACGATTCCAGGTCTTTCTTACTGAACTTGGTCGTGTAGTCTCCGTTGCGCCTAATAATACTGTGGTGAGTCCCGGAATTTTCAGCTAGGGTAACAGCCGTACTAATTGTCAATTAGTGTCTTATTTTCGACCTAGGTGGATTCTCAATGGCTAATATGGTACTACAACACAAACCTTGTCCATCTCACCGACACTAAGCTAACTAAAATATAGGATTATGCGCCTATTAAACTTCTCATTAAGTGTTTCGAAGGAAACTATCCCGAGAGTCTCGGGATTGTACATGTGTACCGAGCGCCTTGGATTGTGAATGGTACGTGGGTCGTGTTTTGATGGTGTGGTATCAACTCTGACCGTAAACTCTAGGCATCTGGAGAATCATTAGAGGCTGGCTTGATCCCGCGGTGGCCAAGAAAGTCAAGTTTGTCGGCAATGTTGACGAGCTGGAAGAGTACATACCGCGAAAGCAAATCATCGCTGAGCTGGGTGGAGATGAGCAGTGGACATACGAATACCTGGAACCCGTCGAAGGCGAAAACGATAGAATGCAGGATACTGAGCGGAGGATGGAATTGGAGGCTGCGCATTATGCTTTGATTCAAGCTTACGAGAAGAATACTTCCGAGTGGATCAACAGCAGGACTAGTTTACCGACGGAGCTAAAAGCTAGAAGGAAGAGTCTGGCAGCCTGTCTAGGAGAGAGTTATTGGCAACTGGACCCTTACATCCGGGCACGAACTCATTATGATCGCGCTGGGATACTCAATCCCGGCGGTCGCGTTAACTTCTATCCATAGTCTGAATTTATAGATCGGCTGAGATTAGAGTGGTTCATATATCCTGCACAGCATTTAGTTAGTTAATAGAGGAATGATATCCACCACGGGAATAGAAAGGAAGAACAGCACCTCGTCACGGTTGATGTCAAGTACGTGATGAAGTTTTATATTTGCGTGCCATCTATCCATATCTAGCATTTTTAGCCTTGTCATCAAACCATACGGGCGATACACCGTAGTTAAGCACTGTACTCTTGACCTTGGTGTAGCTCTCAAAAGCCTCCCGTCCATTTTCCTTTCCGATCCCACTCTGTCGGAACCCACCCCATGGAGAAGAGGGATCATTCAAGTGATGGCCATTCACCCACACCACACCTGCGTCAATCTTGTCGGCCACACGGTGCGCCTGCGTGAAATCTCGCGTCCAGACGGAAGCGCCCAGGGCAAAGTCGGTTCCATTCGCAACCGCAATGATATCCTCTTCCGAGGTACATTTGAGTATTGCAATCACGGGACCGAAGACTTCGTTGCAGGAGAGATCAGATTTGGAATGGGTTTCGATCAGAGTGGGCTCGAAAAAGAAGCCTTTCCGCTCCGATGGCTTGCCACCGCACAAGATTTTCCCACCGTCTTCAACGGCTCGCGAGACAAAGGCAGAGCACCGTTCCACCGAGGCCTGGTTGATGACGGCACCGATCTGGGTTTCCGGATCCGTTGGGTCGCCAACTCGCAATGCCTTGGTTCGCAGGAGCAGCAGCGCCACAAATTCATCATAAATATCGGCATGGACGAGCAATCGGCTTCCCGTCACACAGGTTTGGCCACTGGCGATGAAGCTCGCGAACAATGCCGCCTTGACGGCCTGCTCCATATCGCTGCCCATGCTCGGGAAGATACAAACTGGGGCCTTGCCTCCCAACTCAGCTGTCATCGGGATCATGTTGTAGGCGGCCACCGGCGCAATCGCGCGGTATGTTGCCAGGCCGCCGGTCAAGTCGATACGGGCGAGATGCGCGTTCTCACAGAGGAATTTGCCGGTGTCCCTTCCATAGCCACAGATTATCTGGAGGGTGCCATCGGGCAGGCCCGCGGTTTGAAACAACTCTCCCAGCTTCAATACGGACAGGGGTGCCAGCTCGGAAGGCTTCACAATCACAGTATTGCCCGCGGCCAGGGCGGCACCGATCTTCTTGGTGGCGATGAGCAGAGGATGATTCCACGGGGTGATTTGAGCCACGACGCCAATGGGTAGACGGGTCAGCGTATTGATAACAGGGCCTTTAAAAGGCGTGACGGCGCCCTCATGGACGCGTGCCAGGCCGGCAAAGTACTCCAGCCATTCCGGGACGCGTGCCAGCTGGGTTTGCATCTCTCGTACCGGGCGGCCCGTCTGTCGCACCTCAAGATCCACGAAGTCGGCCATGCGAGAACGGAGCAGTGCCGCCGCCTTCACTAGCACGGCGAACCGATCGGACGCTTCGGCGCGCGACCAGGCGCCGCTGGCAAACTGCTGCTGCGAGCGGGTGACGATCGCATCCACGACGTCGCGGGGCGTGGCATCGATGGTGGCGACTGGCTGCTCGGTGGCAGGATTGATCACGGCGATGCTCGCGGGCGACGCGCGCGTGTAAGCGCCATCCACCCAGTTGGCAACATGTGGAAGATCAGTCATGGCGGCGGCGGCAGCGTGACGTGGAATCATCGATCCGGCCCTGGGGAGTCAGGTTATATGTTGGGGGAAGCATATAACCGGCCGACCCCACTCCTGTCCTCAGCACCTCATCCGGCTGTCTCTGATGACATTACGAGGCAACCTTGATGTCCTAAATAGTTAGGAGACTGTTGGTCCCCATAATTCTGTCTCGCGGAATCCGCCTTCTGCCGGGAGATTTGGATTCTCACGACTAATGGAAATTAAACCACAATTGTTGCGTCCAAGCGTCCTGGGGTAGGGAAAACGTCGCTCGTTTCTCCAATGGTGGGGGTGGAATGCTGGAATCACATGACGAACTCATATTGCATTGCTTGTCAGAAACATAATCCACCTTTAGGCATGTTCGGTGTGTCTTAACCCAAGTCCCGGCATAGTGCCACCCTTCTCTACACTTCTGGGCCAGTATTCACCGATCGTTTCGGCTTCATGTTCATGTCAGCTTAAACCCTAGCAATAACCGCGTTTGCTGCTTTGTTTATGGAATTCTCTATATGAACAGTTGTTCCACATGATAATAAGTGTATCCTTCAGAAGCTCCAAGCTCGGGTTTTGCCCAGTTTCATTATAGTACTCTTCCATTTACAGAAGGCATTTTGATTCTTGTGATTGGCTTGTTTGCGCGTATGATGCTCCGTAACATGAGTTTCTGGGAAGGTCGCAGTATGGTAACGAGTGTAATCACTATGTGTCTTCCCAAGTACAATTCATTACGGATCGACATAAAAGAGGATTGGTTGACAGATGAATACCGAGATTTATGATATTGGGCCGGGGTGCAGAGCAATTCATCGACGTTTCAAGACCTGTGGATGCAAAATCCAATATGTTCCCATGCTTGAGGATCTTGCGGACATCTCGGACATGGCTCGAAGCTCCGTCCAGCGCCGTCGCTTCTCGCTAATGCCGTACCTTATCCTTTAAGCCCCAACAGGGAGACCCGGAATTTCGATGCATGACAATTTAGGACTGAAAGCAAGCCGTGCAAGGGCATCTGATACGTTGACCGTGTGCATGAGAGTAACTCTCTCCCTACCGTAGTCACAAGTATGCCATTGTTATTCGTTGCCTTGTTTTTCAAAGTTGATAGCACCCTGGTCAGAGCTCAACACCAAGTATTCCTTGTGCAGATCACATGTCATGCAGTGACTAGTCCCCAAGTTGGCCGGCTGAAGTCATCCACGCTCAAGTCACGTTATGGGTCTCGGGGAAGATTATGACTCTCTGCGTGCTTTCTCTGGAATGCTATCAAGTACCCTGAGACAGGGAATACGTCATGCTTCTGTGGTAATGCCTACCCTAGATCGTCCAGTGTTCGTAATGTCTATCTCTCGTCCAACCCATCTCTGTTCTCCACCTGTCCTTCTGCCATTTCAGAGGGCTGGGAATATCTGAGTCTGGGACGGCTTCTCTTCCGGAATAACATGCTAATTTGCTACCCAGTTTCATTCCTGCCCAGTTGTAGATATACCTGCTGCTACAACCCCTTTCGTGCAAAGCACCAGAACTTCGCTTGCTCTGAAGGACACCTATGTTGCCCGGACCATTGATAAGCTGGCATGCATAATCTTCGAGAGAAAGCTTCGAGTGACCTCTCTAGGAAGGCTCATGTTACGGCAATGGTATCCTTCGGGTTGTGGGAGCTATGACAAGCCGACACATTCGAAAGGTTTGTGTGAGGTGCCGCATCCAGGCGACCGTCTCGAAGCTGCACCACAGAGTTCGAAGGGCTCTCCGTCGTTATAACTGGTCGCCTCGGCCATTGTCAATCACAAATCCTGTTGCTGCATGGCGCATAGCAGTGCAAGACACCGAGGTGTCTCTGACGCAGCCACCATCGGGGCCTTCGCCATCCATAATTTCCGCCCTCCTCTCATTGGTCCGTTCGTGCTAAGTCTATTTCGCCGTACCCCCGTCACCATATATATCCGTGCACGAGAATCATCACTTTCTCAGAGGACCTCTTCACAATTCTCCTGCTTTTCATCGTTATATTTGGCTTCCTGTCTTGACCAAAACTCATCGCGAAAATGGCTACGGAAAACTCACGCGGTCGGGCCGGAGCAGAACTCGATGATATGCAGCCGCTTATTGAGCACGATAACGCCGACACTGAGGCCGAGGACGAGGACGTGCTGCAACTCCGCGGCTATCTCGACCGAAGCAAGAAAGCTCGATTGCGGAGGAATGTATTTGTTCTCGCCGGTATAACCGTGCTTGTCGTGGGCATAATTATTTCCGTCCATTTCTGGAAGAAACATCGTCACAGTACGAGCACCACTTTCATCCCTCCCTCCTCCAACTCTACTTACCTCATTGGTAACGATATAAGAAATAAGCTGATGATGATTGATCTTGCTAGCCTTGCGAGTCCTACAGGTTACCAGCCAAGAACCGCACTTCTTCCCCGAGCACCAGCCCAAGCGTACTCAGATCAAGTACGGGCCCATGAAGGTGCCTGGCCGTGGGCACTATGATGGGATGAAGAACTTCAAGCTGAAGGACGTGGTGCCGCCGTGCCGGGGGTGTATGATTGTGTGGATGCATGCGGGGCTGGAATTCCTGCATGGCGGCGAGGCGGAGCCGAAACATGGGATGTGGTTACATCATACGGTGCTGCAGAACAACGCAAGGGTAGCGGCGAAGGGTTGTTGGGATGGAAAGAAGGAGAAGGAGGGAAAAAAGGAGAGATTCTTCGCTAGTGGTAACGAGAAGACGGTCGTTGATTTGGGAGTGAATGGGTGAGTCTGACTGCTGCCTTCGCGTTTCTTGTTCCTCTCATTGTATTTGTTGGGAAAGTGGATGTCAATATGCAGAACTGATGATGTGTTGCAAACAGGACCGAGAAAGTTGGCTACTGGATTGGCGAAAAGGACCATATGAGCATGTCCACCGAACTGATGAACATGAATAAAGAGTCACAGACAGCAGTGCTGACCCTCACCTTCGAGTACATCCCATACCAACCCCACGACTTTTCCAGCACCACACCGATCTGGATGGACATTGGAGGCTGTCACTCGATGGTCCCCGTTCCATCCGGTGGCCCCTTGTTCGAAATCGAGAGCCCAGTTTGGACCTCAACGATCAACGGTCGTATCGCGACGGTTCTGGGCCATTTGCACGATGGCGGCGAGCGGCTCAGCCTGCATCGCGATTCGAAAGAAGTCTGCGATATCAAGGCTGCTTATGGAATGAAAAACGAATTCGAACATCATGATCCCGATATGGATATGAGTCATATCACCAGTATGTCAACCTGCAACAGTGTTGGTCGGTTGACGGTGGGCGAGGAGTGGATGATTAAAGCGCACTACAACCTCGAGAAACATGAGCCTATGCTAAATGGGCATGGGCAGCCGGAGCCCATCATGGGTATCGATATTATGTATGTTGTTAAAGATTGAGTTCCGAGTTATGGGTAACATATTGGCGCTATGAGCTAGGGAGAAAGAGAGAGATATCATAACGACGGGATGGGAAAGGTGGCGGGTTTCCTATAACACTGTTCGAGATATTTGTTGGACTTAATATGAGCAAAGACTAGGAAAGCTTGTGATCCATTTTCACGCGACGTCCCAATCATGGACACAAAATTGCAGTCCTCTCGCACAGTGCTTTGGAAGGCTTCTACGTTCCCGTTTTTTGTCTGTTGATGTAACTCCTTCAATCTGGACCAAGGACTAAAAGAGAGGAAAAATGGTATTTTACAGGCATGAACACTCACCAGTTCATTCCCTCAGTTCGCAAATGTCGGGGTCGTCGCTAGCTAACTGGATCGATTGCTCGCTTAGCTACGTACCAAGCTAGCATCCACTGCTAGAGTTGGGAAGAATGTTTCTCGATCCTCAAAAGAACTTCACGACATTCAGGGATCCAAAGCTACAAGTGGTGACAAGTCTCCTAGTTCAATTTAATATTTATATAATTAATTGTTCTTCGCCCAGCTTGAGCAGTGAGTAAGCTGGCCAAGAACCTATGAACACCTCGCTTCCATCCCGGACTCGTAAAAATCTTCGAAACTGGTACTCGATATCGAGTCCGGCGAGGGAACAGCTATCATTGGATGAAAGGAGTCAACTATTCCACAGGAGAAATACTGATGAGTAGACGAATAGATAACTGCAACCTCTGTATGGGCGGCGGGCGCTGACCTCCGGTCTCCGGAGACAAGCAAGAGCATCTGCTTGGGAGAACCAGCTGACATGAGCCCGCGCTTAATTCTGGGTCTGTGATCAGCACACTCAGCAGTGAAATAATCTGACGTGCGTCAATTAGCGTCTTGGCCAGTAAACTGAATATCATGTTTGGGCATAACGGCATGTGAATTTATGGCAGTATGCCCTTGACATCAAAGTTGTCTACTATGTACTGAGTTAGGTAAGGAGTTGCCATAGTTCAATAAGTATGCGTGTTCAGCATTGTTAACATGGTATTTTTGGGTGACTGCAAGTATACAGCGTTTTCTTTTATTATCACCCATCCCCCTCCACAAACACCTCCCCGGGAAGACCGGATCTGTATAGCATATTATGACCTTGTATCACACTATCAAGAAAATCTCTCAGATCATAGGAACCACATTAGGTATAGGACTTGCTCGCACTCGACCAATAAATTGGCATCTGGTCGCGGAAGTGTAACCACGTGTGGCATGCAAGCTACGCATTTCATTGCTAGAAGTCGCACGCATGCGAACAATATGATATCACATCGTCCTCAGTAAGCGTAAGTATTACACGCCAACAAAAGTACCACAGTAAAATTGGAAGTATCGGAACGACGAAGCGTACGTCTTCCTCCGAAATAGGGTGGTGATTCCAGCCTAGACAAAGCACGTGCTACCAAGAAGTTAAATATATCCTTCGTATGAGCCACTCGAAGTCTTGAGAATTAGCCGCGAAAAGGATACGAAAGTGAATGACGGCGTCCATCATCAAAGGGTATAAGAGACTAGCTCCGAAATAGGCAGGTCTCGTGAAGGAGCCAATATCTATCTATCCTTGTATCGCGCAGCGTTTCCCCATGGCGCACCGGCGCTGGGGACAGCACAGACCATGTATGCGACTGTGCGATTGTTATGGTAATAACTGGGTTTATTCCGGAGTCTAGGAATTAAAATCCTTCAAAAATGGTCCATCTAGTTATATTTCAAAGCTGAGGCACAAACGGAACTCAAATAAGGATGAAAAATTGACAATGCCATGTGGATGGCCTGAGAGTTGAATACCATAGCCTAGCCGACTAGGTAGAAGACAAGAGCCTGGGGTGTTTGCAATACGACCGAACAAATTCGAAGCTCCCGCACCCATGGCACAGTCCACCTTATTCACCCGCGGTGTTGTATGCACAGCGGTCAGCATTGCCAGCGACATTGTTACCCCACCACTGAGGGAACGGCCTCGGCGTGCCACTGGCACCGGCGACGGCGAAACTGAGCATGAAAACCATGACCTGGGTTCCACCATCCATACCAGCCGAGACCAGATAGTTCCACTTGATGAATTGCTGCGGGCGGTACGTACGGAAGTACCACTGGCCCAGGTAGCCGATCGCAAAATACATCCAGGCCGAAGCGTTGGAGCCGACCACGAGGTAGCCCATGTACCAGAAGATGATGGACATGTTCAGGTAACTCCAGATCCATTGCTTGGGGAAAATCTTGTGCATGATGTAGAATGGAACTGGGAGGAGGAAGCCGAACAAATAGGCTGCCGAGACCCATTGGTACCGTTGTCCAAAGGAAAACATCTCCGGGCCCAAAGCCCAAGCGATACCGTTGGAGTTGATTGTTTGAACCTGCGCACCGGACCAAATAGCTGTTCCTTCGGGGGAGAGTAGAACCTCGGTTTGATCCTTGACGATACTGAATAGGTTATCAGATCATGTCTCGTGCATATTTGTAGCGATGAGAATAATGTTTTGCTTACCTTTGCATCATCACGTAGTTCAGAAGGGCTCCGAAGATACAGCCAATGACCTGAGTGGCAAAGGTACATTTTGGTGAGAGCTTGGTTTGTTGAGCGAGCTTCAGATCACGCAGGAGGTATTGGCCTTGTTGTAAAGCGGTGAAGGTTAATACCAAGAAATACATGTTCGCTTGAAATAACGTTAGCCTAACGCCTGTAGGATCATATGAGGAGCACTACTGACCAACAGGAGCTCGAGGGAAACAATAACCAGCGATGGTCTGCATGACAGTCGCCACATTGAACTGGAATCCCGTAATGGCATACTGTGCACCAAAAAAGAGCAAGAGGATCCAGAGAAGAATAACGCCGAAAATCACACCCCACCATGGCAAAGTGGAATTGATGATATACAAGCAAGTCATCACGGTGATAAAACTGGCGAGGAAAGCGAAGAAGTACCAGCTGGATGGGCACTCTTCGTAGTTGTTCTGGATCATGACCTTGTAATGGGGATCGATTTCGGGATCGTCCAGGAACGCTTGTTTTTCTTCTTCGGTGCGTTTGCCCGTGTTTCTCCAGAAGAAGTAAGTAGAGGGTGTAAGAATATACTTGAGACTAGCAAGGCTGAAGATACTCTGGATATTCTTCAGGGTGCAGAAGCTCCACCCGCTCTTGATATCAGCGTAATTCCACAGGAACATATGAACGAAGTTTCCGGTGAAGCCAGCATTAGTGGTGATAAGACTGAAAATGTACGCTAAAAGAGTGGGGAGTTAGCCTTTTGCTAATCAAGTAGTTACTGTGCATTGAATGGAGTGAATGCAGCACGGAAGAGTAAGAGTGTTTGACATCACAAATTGCAACTTAAAGAACCAGTTTTCCTTACAAGATGTGAGCCACGGAGAACCTAAAGCTTGAACAGCAGCATCATTGATAGTGTTATCCGGGTTCAAGATCAATGTCTGGTTGTAGATGGCCTGGTATGTCGCATTTGTCCCTGTCATATTGAAAAGTTCTTGAGACAGGAAGGGGAAGTCTTGCCCTTGCCAAATATTTCCGTAGTAGAGTGCCATGAACATGATAACACAGAAACTAGAATAGCCATTGGTCAGTGAGAATTCCAGTAGCCAAGCAAGAGGCTAAATATGAGCTAGGTGGATGAAAGGGAACACGTACATAACTCCGATAAGAGCGTTGGTCAAGGTCTGGAGTGGCACCCAGAGAGGCGACCCAAAACCAGCAATGTAATTCCAGTCCAGACTAATCGAAAGGAATCCCAATCCTTCGTTTCCATTCGTGCCCCCGAACAGATTCGTAAAGAATAGACTCTTTTGGTCTGCAAGGCAGAAAATCGAAAAGCCGATAAGCATTGTAAACAGATACTTCAAGCAGTTAGCAACCTAATGCAAATTATACACAAAGGATACTTACCTCCGGAATCAGTTCCCACACAAGCAGAATCGTGAAGATAATCCAGAAAACTTTCATTCGCTTCCTGTTGCCGGATTTGTCTCGATGAAGAGTCTCGAGGACCGTGGTGATGGGAAGATTCTCAGGATAGAGCATCTTGGTTGGCCAGAGCAGGACTTTCCGCATCATCCCTGCCAAGCCATAGCCGATGACTACCGGAAAATCAGTATTCACGTAGATTTGATCGAAAGCCAGAGAGGATATCTGCCCGGCAATGTGGATACGTACGTTGTGTAGCCAAAGTGATAAAGACAGCCGCGCCTTGATTTGGGTATTTGCCATAGTAGAGCTTTTGTGCAGCGATAACCACCGTACTGGTTGAACTGACTGAGGCAGACGATGCCATAATGACAATTGCTGCATGCTCTTTCATGTTGAAATGGTGAGGATTGAGGAATCGGCCAATGGGACCCCATCGAGGAATTAGTAGCGACATGGCTTCTCCTGCTGCCTACAAACTTATTAGCCTTTTCAGATAGAGGGCGGTCAGGAATCGACGAACATAAGCCACAACGGTCAAAAACACTATAGTGTCCGCATTAGCCCAAGGCTTAAGCCATCAGGGAGGATAGGAAACTCACTGAGCGATACGTAGATAACTTGGGGCTTGAATTGGTAGATCTCTCCAAGAACGGCTCCAAAGCACGAAAGGCCCAGACCTACGAGAAGTTAGAATTAAGAACATCATGCTGCATTTCGATCTCCAGGAAATGCTCGCATACCGATGAAAAACATTCGGAAGGTCCAAGGATTCATGGATGGATCATCGTCAAGATCAATGACTTGGGTCACAATATCCGCGGCTGTGTCGAGATGGATCTCGCCCGGTTGGCCTTCGACGTCGGCATGGGCATAGACAGGTAACTTGCTCGGGACACCCGCCTCGTCGGCCTTCTCATTGATGCCATCCTTGGTATGGGTAGAAGGAGTGCTTGGTTCCTGCTTTGCATCGTCGCTGTAGGTGGTGTTGTCTTGGGCAACGACCTTGGGAGAGTCCATGGCGGGCGGGAGGCTTTCAGGCTGCTTGGCGAAAGCTTAGCAAAAGCTTAACAGAATGTCACAGCGATCGCCGTCACCTTATACTCGTGCCAGTTTCCTACAACACCCTCGAGTCTCATTCTTTCATATCGTCCTGCCGATCTCTGTTGCCATGTACCTTGCTGCAGCTTTGTGCAACGATAAGGAATCCATGTGGTATGCCTGCACCGCTTATTGGCGATGTCTTGTACAGGAGGTGAATCTTGTTCCAGAAGGGAAACTCTTAAGCATCGATTTATGCATGCGATCTAGACGAGGCGAGTAATATCGGACTTGGGAATCGTATCAAATTGGTGCGACAGCCGCAACCTTACCTTCCTATCTCAGCTAGCTGTGAGTACGAACCGCCATGCAAGCGATAAGGTTCCCTTTAGCTGGTAGCAAGGAGATTACTGCTTAAGGGAATCTTTTCGAGGACAGCTCTGGGTAGTATGTGACGGACCTACATGTCTCATTTATAGGTCGGTGTTACTGCACAGCTTTTATGTAGTCAATCTTGTTAAATCCAATTGGATCGCCGAAATCGTCTCAATCAAAGAACACCGATCTCTGGATGTAATTGGCGCTGTCGATTAAACTTCCTTCCTTTTCGTGCGATGGGGTATATCGCGAGGTGCGCACCCAAACACAGGAGATCCTCATCGAGTTCAGACACGGAGCTAGATTGACTTTTCCAGCGGCCTGGTTTGTTCGCGGTGGAGTCCGAAAATTGTCGGAAGTAGAGAGCCAAAACTCTCTACTCTAGGATGCACTCATTGCCGCAGCTACTATATCGAAGCTTGCTAATAAGGGCAACTGTAGGTTACGGTCATCGTAAAGCTGATATAGTGGCATTTTAAGTGGGAAGCACCTCGTACATAAGGCGGTCATGCCTGTAGCTACCGTTAGGTGAACTGCTCGGAACTATCTAACATGCACTCTTCATTCCTCGATTGCATACCTGCATTTCACCATTCCAAAACGGACAACGGAACAGGTGCCCACATGTTGTTGGGATCAGCCTCACGCCAAAGATTAGCTGATTTCTCCAGGTGAGCTTCCTCGGCTGGCTAGTGCGACCATGGAGATTCGCGGAGTACATTACAGTGCGGTAGGGGGAGTCTCGCGACGCCTTGCATTAGATTAAATGCATCGGATTTCCCAAAAATTCTCCTGCAGCCTGCCAGAGAAGGAATGCTCTATTCAATACGACAGTGTGCTTCAGGCTGCGGGCGAATTCCCAACGGCCCATTGTAGTATCCACGTCGGCGGCCCAAGAATACCAGTTTCGGCCCACGTCACACGTGATAGGGTGAGATAAGTTCACGAGAGCTCTACGTGTATTATAGAGAGCTTCACGTTTCACTATCTTGGCTCAGAAACGATCAGGAAGATCAGGGTTGTCGGCCATACCACGAGAAGTCATATCCGGCATTGATAATAATCAAACTGGTCCGTCTCGAGATGGTTGAGGCAGCATAATGGTAGTGGAAAAAACAAACGGAAACAGCGACGAGAGAGTAAAGTCCACAGATATTAGGAACCCAGTCGGGTAGTTCTACTCCGCTAGTACTGCCAGCATTGTGCGTGTTGTCGAACAGGCATTAACCGCTACTGTATAGTGGTAACGGAAGTCCAACTCAGATCATGTGACTACGTGTCAGCTTTATGGAGACAAGAAGGTCGTCACTTTCATTCGACATGGTCCATGCATCGTCAATACTACGTCTACTGATCCACGCATCGTTCTCGGTGGCACTAAGAGGGTCGAATAAAGCATGAAGATTTCATACTACATTGAAACTGTAAAAATCCAATAGGCATCAACTCAAGAGTTCCCCTAGCTAACCTGTTGACTTCCGGATGGCGTTAGCACAACCCCTGCTTGGCGCTCTTCCTACTGTCATCTCTCCCCCGCCAACCGCTTTACATTGGACATCCCTTGCCCATTTTACAACCAAGGCACTCCCAACGGCTTGCAAGTCCGCATATACGTGGAAAGGTTCCTTGGGTAATGCCTCTTCGTACAGTAAAGTCTTTTGGCGCACTACGCAGTTCAATCCCCCAAGCTTCAACCCCATCATCCCTAGACTACACTTAGGTATATCCTCTGCCCCGTCACCCGGGTCCCCAACCAATTCACATAAACTATTTCCATCTCCAATGTCTACCAAAGCCAAGACCGCACCAACCTACTCATTCAGCACCACCAGCGAGTTCGAGACATTTCTCGAACGAGAGCACCAAACCGCCGACGGGTTCCTACTAAAGCTAGCGAAGAAAGCCTCGGGCATCCCGTCCATCACCGCCGCCCAAGCCGTGGAAGTCGCCCTCTGCTTCGGCTGGATTGACGGGCAGGCAAACAAAGTCGACGACGCCTGGTGGTCCGTCCGATATACGCCGCGACGAGCCAAGAGCATCTGGTCACAGAAGAACGTAGAGACGGTCGCGCGGCTGGGCGAGCAAGGGCGGATGCGGCCCGCGGGGCTGGCGGTGGTAGAGGCCGCAAAGGCGGACGGCCGTTGGGAGCGTGCTTACGCGGGCCCGGCGACGATCGTGGTCCCGGAGGATCTTGCGGCTGCGTTGGCGGTGGATGCTGCTGCTGCGGCGTTCTTCGAGGCTATGAATAAGTCGGATCGCTATGCGGTGCTCTGGCGCGTGGAAACTGCGTCACCGCCGAGTCGCGCGAAGCGGATTGCGGCGCTGGTGCAGACCCTCGCGGCTGGTAAAAGACCGGGGGCTGCTGTGAAGCCGGTGGAGAAGGCTCAGAAGACTGCTGGGGTGCAGAAGGCAAGTGCGAAGCCGGCTGGTGTGGAGAAAGTCCCGGCTAAGAGGAAGCTTGATGGTGTGGTTCCAGTACAGAATGAGGAGGTTATACCGTCTCGGCGTGAGGGACTACGCCGTCGACTTTGACGTTAGAAATATAGGAGATGGGCTTTTTTTCAGGTCATCACTTGTTGTATTATTCACAAAAGCGAGTTGGTATTATTGGGATTCACAGATAAAGTCACGGCTGTAAGAATGAATAAAAATGGATAAAAATGGATAAAAATGGATAAAGATGGAAAAAAGGATTAAAGATAATAGAAATGAATAAAAATGATTAAAGATGAATACAAATATTAAAGATGAATAAAGATGATTAAAAAGATGAATAAAAATGTTGAAGACTCCAGAGTAAAGGAAATCACATGTCACCAACATCCGTCCACGCTTGAATCCTAAGTTGCTGCTCCGTATACGGATCAAATATGCCCATGACCTGCTCCATCTCCCGCGTGAGTCGAATCGTCTTACCATACCTAGCAAAGAGCTTCATCAGCTCCGAATTTCTCTGGCTATGGTACTGGCCCATTTCGGACATGCCGAGAATAACCGTCTCGGTGATCTCCACATTGGCATCATAGTTAAGCAGCCTTTCCATGACGGCAGAGGCAGCGCTCGGGCGCTGTGCTGCAGCGGTGACGACTCGCTCGGAGAGTGGAATATCTGGCTGGTGATCTAAAAGCATTGAGACGAGTTGGTCCGAGCTGTCGTTCTGGTTGGTTACTGCGTGATAGATATTCTCCTCGGTGATGGATATGGTATTATCGTGGTTGAAGAGCACTTCCATGAGTTCTTGGGTGTGGATGTTTTGGACAGCTGCGTTCACAATCTCTGGCGTGATGGAAAGGGTCGGGTTGAATTCAAGGACTTTCTGCACCACTTGGGCAGGCTGCGATTTATTCTTTACGGCGGACAACAGAAGACTCTCGTCAACAATGACGTCTGATTTTAATTGGGTTAAGATGGGCCATATTTCGAAACTGCCGTTGGAGTACTCCACTGCAGCCTGGAGCACAGCAGGAGTAATTGGAAGTGGCTTCTGATACTGCATCCATACCCGGAACAAATTAGGGGTGCGCCGACCGTGGTGTCTGAATGATTTTAAAGCTGAGAGAACGACAGACTCCGTGATCGTTACATCCTCAGACATATGCGCCAGGAGGGTCTGGAATACTTGTTCGGCTTGATGGCAGCCAGCCAATACCACAAGAACATCTTCCGTCAGAGGAAGGTGTTTATGATGATCGAGAAGAACACGAAGGACTGCTTCGGGATGTAAGTTTCGAGCTACCTGTTGTAGAACAGGCTCCGTAATGGTGATACTGGGGTCAAATTCGAGCAGCCGCCTAAAAGTCTTTCCAGGGCTAAGTAGTTCGCCAATTCTTGCAACACAGAGTAGGGCCTGCTCGTCAATCACAAGGCCATTCCCATACTCCAGTAGGACTTCTATCATTGAGTCTCGATCCTGGTTTCCATTTCTCAATGCAACAGCCAATGGGCTTTCTCCCTTCTCTCCCCCCTTCGCGTTGACGTCGGCTCCTGAATGGAGAAGCAGTTTCACAATCGCAACACTTTCGCCGTCCTTTTCACCTCGACCCAACTTTTCTAAGCGACTCTGTCGGCTTCGTCTATGGCAGGCTGCTTGTAACGGGCTTCCCAGTTTCTGCCCAAACTGATTGACATTGGCCTTATGGCTGATAAGCATCTGTATCACTTCGAGGCTGCAGTCAACACACGCTGTCTCGAGTGGTGTCCCCCCTTCAGTATCAGTTTGATTCGGATCTGCTCCTCGCTCGAGAAGAATCTGGACAATTGCACCGTGGCTGCCTTTGAGTGCAGCTATCAGAGCCGTTCCATATTTACCACCAGAAGAATTGATATCTGCTCCATTGTCCAACAACAAGCTGACGATGGTTTCACTGCCTATGAAGCTTGCTATATGGAGCGCATTGCCAATATCTCCGTATTCAGTGTTTGCCGAGATTCCTCGTGAAATCAAAAGCCTGGTAATTTCTTCACAGCCTTTCATCTTTTGATATGCAGGCGGTTTGATGGTAGCGTTGGACACGTGGGACATTGCGAATGGGATTTGCGCCGTAGAGCCTTGCGCCGTAGGGCCTTGCAATGCTGCAAGCAACGGACTTCCAAACACAGAGTCTATGATATCCATCCGCGCTCCATGGTCCAAGAGTATTTGAACCATTTTTACTTGCGTGTTGAATATGGCCGCGTGCAATGAGTGTATCATATTTGACGACGGTTCGTTCACGTTTACCCCAAATTCGATAAATGTCCGAACTACCTCTTCACTCCCGCTGGCTGCTGCGTTGACTAGGGCATTAGGAGTCAGCTTTGCGCCATGACTGAGCATCATCTCGATGATTTTCCTGTCGTTTTTGTAGCATGCAGCTGCTAATGCTTTACTATATGGACCATCGGGGTCAGTTGCTCCGGCATGGTGGTCGAGGAGCAATTTAACAATTGCAGTTTGACCACAAGACACAGCCGCGACAAGTGCAGTGCCATATCTCCCACCAACTGCGTTGACATCAGCACCTTTGTCTAAGAGGACTTTAACAATGTGAATTTGTGCACCAGACGCAGCTGCGGCAAGTGCAGTGCCGTAATTTCCACCAACTGCGTTGACATTAGCACCCTTGTTTAAGAGGACTTTCACAACGGCTTCCTGTCCTTCATAAGCAGCTAGGTGCAATGCTTGTCCAGATTCAGCACCCTCGTATGAGATATCGGCGCCATTTTCGAGAAGAGTTTGGACCACCAAAGCGTGGCCTTTGACTGTCGCCATGTGAAGCGGGGTTTCAAAACCCACCGTAGCCCAGCTACCATGGTCCTTGAACATGCCCTTCATGTTCGGGTCGCAACCATGCACTTTCACTAGCAGCTTCACTATTTCAGAATGCCCTTCTTTACAGGCCGTAAACAGAACATGACCAAGAAATTCGACGGCCACGTCTGGGTCAGCTCCACATCTAAGTAACTCTTGGACAATGGTAAGATTGCCGCCCAGAACTGCAGCTTGCAGACAAGTTTCATGTTCACCCCCGTGGAAGCAAACATCTGCTCCAGCCTTGATGAGTCTGCGAACGAATTCCAGATTACCAACTCGGCAGGCACACTGGAGTGCGGTGCCATAATAATGGCCTTCCATGTTCACGTCGATCCCTCGCGCTAGAAGGGTCTCGAAAAGTTCGCTGTCATTATTGAGGATGGCTGCTTGGAACAAGAATCCATATCTTGTGTCGCTAACATCAATTGCCATTTCCTTCTTCAGGAGCCTTTTAACCACAGCTCCTGCACCCGAGTTCATTACATCAGCGAGCGTGTCTCCCATGGTGAAAGGCTGGGGATTTCCAATGTACTGCAGTGCAGTTTCCATGGCCCTGTCGTAATCCTTAGGATCTATCTCATCGTTGGCTTCCAAACGGCCGAGAATAATTTCGATGATTGGCATATGAAGTTGGCCAGCTGCAACCGAGCTCTGGAGCACAGCAGCATTGACTTCGGCCCCATTGGAGAGCAAAAGGTTGACAAGAGAGACGTCATCTTGCAGGCACGCTATCTGTAATGGAGTTGACGTGTTCTTCTCAGCAGCGTTAACATCAGCACCTCGCATGATCAACATTCGCACTACGGCCTTTAGGTCCTCATCTGTTCCTATGTTAGAGGGGTGATGAAAATGCAGCCAGTGCGGCATTCCACCTCTCGCATCAGGAGAGAGATGTCTCAACGTCTGTTGAAGCGCCGTGTTTCTTGCATGGTTGACCGATTCCAGGTTTGCACCAGCATCCAGTAGGAGTTCTGCCATCTTAATATGAGCATTTCCCGCCGAATATATAAACGCTTCATCCATAATATCTTGATTCTTCTCCAGCGTGGGTAAGCGCATTAGCCAATTGAAAACGCGAAACCGACTACTTGCAGCAGCAAATATTACGCATGGCTCAAGGATATTTGTATCGACAAGATGCGAGTACTTATCAAGAAGTAACTGCATAACTTCCAGATAATCTTTGTCTGATGCACGCATCAAAACATCCTTGAGTTCCTCGGCGTTTAAAGATGCTTCTGAGGTAGTGGATAGCAAGGCAGTCAGTACTTCCACATTACCATGAAGTGCAGCTTGCGTCACAGCTTTCTTGTGGTCCTCGCTGAAAACCAAAGCATCCGGATCGGCAATGAGTAGATGTATTATTCCACGGTTTGTATTGCCACAAGCAGCGTGGATCGCATTTCTACCATTCTTAGAGCCATGTTGTTCGATAAATTCTGTGTCCCTGCAGTATCCTCGTTTTAGATTTGACTCCCCAGTATCAAATGTCTTACTCATCAGGATACGGACTGTGAACTCGTTGGCGCTGGTTGCCGCTTCATAGATGCCTTGAATGCGACAGCGTCTTTGGCACTTGACATCCGGAATATTGTCTAGTCTCTCCAGAAGGAAAGATAAGGTTTCTATGCGGCCTTCTTTGGCTGCAGCCCTGATTGCTGTTTCTAAACCCATATGATGGGCATCAACCTCTCTATTGATTTCCAATAAAAGCTCGACAACTTTTGTATGGCCAGTCGTCGCTGCAGCCTCTATGGCACCCTTCTGGTGAACACTAGAGTCTCCCTCGCTGCTCAACAAAATTCTAACCATCTCCAGGTTTCCAATTCTGCAAGCCTCAATCAAGGAGTCGCCATACTCCGCAGCGGTTACTCCAATAGCTGACCAATTTTGTATGATCTCTTGTACCACCGCAATATGAGAATTGTAAACAGCACCGAAAAGAGCATGTTCCTGGATTCCGTGCAGGCGGTACGCAATGGGCTTTTGTGGTGAGATCGTCTTCCTTGATTCAATTTGGTAAGGCTCCTTTCGAGCAATTCTCGCAAGGGTGGATAAGTCTGGCTCTTCAATCTCCTCCACAAGACGGGGGTGAACAATGCTTTTTCCAAATTTTTCTTTCTGCCTCGTTGGAGATGCCTCTCGTAACAAGTCACTGTAAGGTGGGAGTGGAAACTGTAGGCCTGGAATGGGCGATCGAAAAAGGGTACCGTTTTCGAGTAACTGACGCACAACTGTCACATTATCACCCTCACAAGCCGCGCGCAAAGGGTCTTTGGATAAGCCTCCTCCATAGACAGATGCCTTCTGCTTCAATAAAATCTTGACGATTGACACATGCCCCTGGTACGCCGCTGCCTGTAATGCGGAGCTATAATGTCCACCATGTGCATCAACCTTCGCGCCACCTTGCAAGAGGATCTGTACGATGGATTCATAGCCTTTCATCGCCGCCACCTCTAAAGGTGGACCAAACGGACTATCCTGGTTTGGATTGGCTCCGTTGTCGAGTAGAACTTGAACCGTTGACAGGTGGCCCAGAAGTGTTGCAGCACGCAGGGGAGTTCCAAATCTGCCCTCCGAATTGACCGCGGCTTTACGATGCAAGAGCCCTGAGACCATGAGGTCCTGGCCGCCAAGAGCCGCCGCTTGAAGTAGATTTCCAAATACTCCTCCCGATGCATTGATCTCAGGCCCGCTGATGCTCGTGAGGATATCTTGCTGGCCAAAGAACACAGCACTTTGAAGCTCATCCTGGCTTATCATCGTGATACCGGATGGACTGTATGTCCGGGAAGGTGCACAGCCGGAATCACCAAGCTGATATACTGGAAAACAGATGGAGGAAAGACAAGAGCGGAAGGGAAGGAGATGAGGAGGCGGCAGCGGTGACTCGCTTAGACTATGGCGGTTTGGTAGGACAACTTGCTTTTCTTGTAAGGCGGTGTGCTTACAGGTTGTTTACAGGTCTTAGGGGTCTCTTTACGGGCGCTTAGTAAGCGCAAACAATATCCTACGGTACTAATAAGAACCTTTCATAAGGAAAAGTTTTCTTACTACGTGCATTCACCGGCCCATGTCTGCAAGCTTTTCTACTCTCTCTATCTAGGAGTAAGTTATATCCCCGCTTCGTTCATAGTCTTCTCAAAGTGCATCAACCTGTTTATCGACATACGAAGAATTTCCTGGATAGGAATTCTATCCTATTCGAACAGAAGGATTGCAAACTCCTATTCTTCGTGAAACTTGATCCAGTATCTTAGGATGCGGATTACGGAGTCGTAAGTCGTGAATCTATGCTTGTGTCGTGGTATTGTGTTCTGCTCGGGACGTTCGTCTTTTCAGCCGGGGGCCGAAGGTATTTCCGGTGTCGGATCTCTATGCTTCGGATATTTTCGTACTACTGGGAGCAACAGGTTGGCCGACTGAGCTGTGTCATTACGACGATGAAAGGGAAGTAGGGCAGGATATACGTTGGCCGAGTCGTGATGAATGCACATAGCGTCAATAAGTGCATCGCATACTCCCGGCCTTCTTTAACAAGTAGAACTTTCAAACGGTTCTGATTCTCACTATCGACGTCTTGGACGGACAGGTATCTGCGCTTTTACAAGATTGGTAAGCCTTCAACCAAGAAGTTATTAAAACAAGATCGTCACTAAAGGACTTGCTTCGAAGACTTCTATATAACCTTGTCAATTTCTACCGCCTCAGAATGGCGAGTTGTTTCAAATTACTTTTCCACGTTGATAGGTCTAGGTGAGAGCTAGCTTTTGATGGTCCGTGAGATGTTGTACCCATCGGTAACATACATGCGTGCCTTATGTCCATCTGAAGCCAGACGAGCCGCGATACCTCCCTCAATTAAACCCACCTTTGACTTGGCATCATAAAGAAAATACAAAAACCGCAGCTTTTGTGGTTGAGATGGGCTATCCACAACGGGCGCTTATGGTTCATTTCATTGCCGAGGTCAGCACTCGAACTGCAACATACACCAGCATGTAGCACTTGGGAGGATACGCAAGACGCAGTAACACTGAACCTCGAGTGTTAATATTAACAGGTTATAGTTGAATACCATCACCAATCCTAATCCTCTTGCTTGTCATTTGAATCGAAACTGCCGGTTGGACAAGCTACCTAGGCTCTATGTGTACGGAAAAAGGGGCCGATCTGAGGCAAAGGCTAGCTCACTAAAACACTATAGAAAAGACATATTAATCAGATAAAATTTGAGCACTTCTCTCTCTATACATCTATAATCTCTTAAATTCGTACTTATACAGGTGCTAAACGTTCTTTTGATCTATTTGATCAAGTATTTCTAATATAGGTGTAGGTGTTTTGGTGGGGTGGCCTGTGCCTCAGATCGGCCTCTTTTTCCGTACACGTAGAGCTAGGTATCTGCAACCCGCTCGCTTATGTTGATGATTTGAAGCAAGCTCGCTGCTGTCTGCACATGTGCCGCAGCTGCTTACGAAGAGTGAGAGAGAACTGACAGCCGTTATTTCCGACAAAACTACGTTTAGTAATTATCTGATGGTTAACCCCGAGTAAAGCTCCGTGCCTACCAATATGAAAGATACTTTGGAATTGGTAAGTAAGTTTCAAGCCATGAGCAGGATTTTCTATTTATTCAAGCAACCTTCCTGCCATGATCGCAGCATCCTCATCGCAGTATTTCCATTTATTTTACCAACGTCCATGAATATTCAGAATCATTGAAGAATTCTTTTACACTTCTATAACTTTCCCGCACTATGTCTGACAAGCAAGAGCTCAACTATGCCGCCGTCCTCCCAGAAAAGGGAGCTCACTTGAAAACTCTCGTTCGAGCAATTCCCGTGCCCGGCCCCGATGAAATTTTGGTACGAAATCACGCTATCGCCGCAAACCCCGTCGAGTGGAAGATGCAAACTTGGAGTTTCTTTATTCAATCCTACCCAACGGTTCTCGGGAGTGATGTTAGTGGAATCATCACTCAAATCGGGTCGTCCGTCACCAAGTTCAAGGTTGGCGATCGCGTTACTGGATTCGCCGGTGTTATTTACAACGGCAATGCAGACCATGGTGCCTGGCAAACCTACACACTGCTAAAAGAGATCGTCACGTGCAAGATCCCAGACTTTGTATCTTTCGAGGAGGGCTCTGTTATCCCTATGGCCTTCGCAACATCGGCAATTGCCCTCTTCGTCGATCTCGGCATTCCCTATCCTGCAAAGACCACGCAGCAGCCAAAGCCATCTGGCCTACTTGTGTGGGGTGCCGCCTCTGCCGTCGGGACAGCAGCAGTGCAATTGGCCAGTAACTTTGGATACAAAGTCTACGCCACTGCTAGTGCTAAGCATCATGAATATCTCAAATCCCTGGGTGCGTTCAAAACATTCGATTATCACGATTCCGACGTCGTCCAACAAATCGTAGCCTCGGCAAAGTCGTCCAGCATTCAAATTGATCTAGGATTTGACACCGTCGGAGCAGGGGATGCACCTAAGCTTGCGGCCGAGGTGTTATTAGCAGCTCGCAGTACGGACAAGGCTAAGCTCGCCCTCGTTCTTCCGTGGCCAGGCAAGGAACCTCAGCCTGAAGGCATCGAGATCTTTCAAACGAATGCCACGCGAACTAGCAATGATAAATCGGAATTGGGTAGCTGGCTTTTCAATGATTACCTGAAGGTTGCGTTGGAAAATAAGACCATTGTGCCTTCTCCCAAGATTGAAATTGTTGAAGGTGGACTTAATGCCGCTCAAAAGGTACTGGATTTGCTAAAGGCAGGTGTGAGTGGAAAGAAGCTTGTTGTTAAAGTAGAGTAAGGAGTTGTATGATAGATTGAATAGAATCGGACGTTCTCATCGCTAAACATCTGTCTCTCCAACAAGAGGTTAATGATGCTGTTGCCCGCTCCGTCCCTATAAGAAATATTTGAAACCTTTGTTTTATTCTTGATACACAAGAAGTCGTTCTTGATGTCCAAGTACCATCTGCAGATAGATATACCTGGCGTACTACCAGTTAAACTATTAGGCATGCATTCTGATTTCCTGATCAAACATGGCGATTAGCTTGCTTTCAAACAATGTACTATGCCAAGAGATATTAATTTTAGGAGCCCGTGTACACTTGTTACATAATGCAATTATTGTCCACACTTCTTTAGGCTGTCAACAAGATATGCCAAGAGCTGCAATCCCACTTCAGCCGCGCATGTATTGCTGGTTATGTATGCGGTAACGTTCACGACCCCTGTTAACGCTCGTCAGCGCCACTCTGCTCAGCTGAATCCAAATAGCCAATCCGGGTCAGGTCGGGAGATATGAATGGCTGACTGGCAGCTGACTGTACCGCTGACCATATAATATTATATATGTCTTTCCTCACAACCCGCATTTCATGTTCACAATTTTTATAGTCCAAAACCATTATTGCACGAAAGTGATCAGCTATTATGGCAGATGATGTTAAGCAAATGAAAGTGGAATTAGAGAGAGACCAGCGAGATGTCTCTGACTTATGGAACGATGCCTTGAAGAAATATCGGGGCATCGTACAAGTAGATTTGGACAAACTCCCAGTCCCCCGGTTTACCAGCACGGAGGAGATGATCGCATATGGCAGCGACCAGATGGAAGATTTCCATCGCTACCGACACAATCAAAAGAAGGTCGACAAGTTGCGAGGGCTTTTCCGCGATAGTATGTGGTACATCCAGAAAGGCGCCGAGCAGTTGGCGGCTGCAGCAACGCCAGCATTTCCACCCGCGGCTGCAATCAGTACAGCATTCAGTTACATGCTCAATGTAAAGTCTAACACCCTCATAGATACGCTGGCTAATCTGAACAGGCTTGCAAACAAGTGTCCGCCGATTACGACGTGGTCATGAACTTTTTCGAGGATATGAATAGTTTCCTTCAGCGGATTACTATTCTCGAATCGCGATTACCAAGCTATCCCGCTTACCGTAACTGCCTTATGGATGTCTTCACGTCGCTTCTCGAGATGTGTGCGTTTGCAACGAGGTATATACGAGAAGGCCGCTTCAGTAAGTTTAGGGTACAAAAAGGCCTCCTCATTACACTGATGTTAACTTTTCCGAAGAAAAGTGGATTACGAACTTGATTAAGGGCGAAGACAGTGACCTTGGAGGCGCCCGTAAGAAAATGGATACGTCCATCGATAGGCTGCAATCTGCCACCGAATATGCCATCTTGGGGAACACCGAGGAGATTCAGAAGATGAACACAGAGCTCCGGGAAAACCAAGAAGCCCAAACGAAGATGATTGAGACACTTTTAGAAAAGCAAGATCAGATGCTCACTGCCGATGCTTACTTCGCAAGCTACTCAAAGCTCTTGAAATTGATAGAAGTTCAGAAGGATGGGGACGCATCAAGATTCAAAGCCAAGCCAGCTAAGGGTAAGGTTGCAAGTGCCAATCGCGTAAAGAACATTTTTGCAGTGACGAATCCCATGGTTGAACACCGCAATATAAAATACTCCTTTCTCAATGGTACCTGTACGTGGTTGACTGGAGAAGCAAACTGGAACAGTTGGAATGCGCAGAAATCCGGCCTCCTTACCATCTCAGGGCCCCCAGGATCCGGGAAAAGTTGTCTCGCGGCGTACGCATATGATCAGCTCACTGCATCTGCTGAGGCCGATGCAAATATCGTTGTCGCATCTTTCTACTTTCGCGAGGCGAATAAAGACTTTTCGTCATTCGTGAATGCGATCTACTGGATCATAATTCAGATTGCGGAGCAAGACAAGGCGCTGTGCGAGAAGATACTGGCCGAAACGATGCGGGAAGACGACGATCTCGACCTCTCGGATTGGCATGTGGTGTGGACCGCGATTCTTGCCCCCCTTTTCGAGGAAAAGTCGGATTCACGGCTTCAGCTTGTGCTTGATGGCGTCGATGAACTCGACGCTCAGCAACGCAAGCTGCTCATCCAGTTCTTGAATGAAATAAAGGAAAAGCATTTGAATATTGCCGTTCTCTGCACAACGCGGCCAAATGATATGCAAGAGCTGGATGGGCTCGGAGGTTGCTCCATGATTGTTGATAAAGATAAAATGATGCCGGACATGCAAAATTTGATGTGGAATAGGTTGGATCATTTTGATCGTCTCCACAAGTTCAGCAGGCTTGCCAAGCAGAAAATTGCTTGGAAGGTTGAGGAGAAAGCTGACAGTAGGTCATTCCTTTACGAGAAAACGACTGCGGAGCTTAAGTTACCTTAGAATTGACCAATCTTAGGTCTGCTGTATGTCGAGCACATACTACGTCGCTATGACACTATCGGTCGCGAAGGTGCTGTACTCAAAGACATGGATCGAGTTTTTCCAGAGAATCTAGAGGGACTGTATGATCTTATGCTGTCGGATTGCTTACGTCGGACTCCGCCTGAGCAACGAGAGACGCTGAGGATCATATTTGTCTGGCTGGCATATTCGTTACGACCCTTGACATTAGAGTTACTTACTTCCCTACAAACATTTACGTCCCAGGGTAATTCTTACGACATTGAGGAAGAACTTCAGGGGCGGCTTTCAAGGTGATACTATATTTCACTCAACTCCGTTGCTTCTTGCTGATTAAGGCTTTTTAGGATTCTTCAGCTCGTGGAATCAACCAAAGCAAGCGATGAAGAGACGAATCCGAAAGTCTCGCAGCTATTGAGAGATACCGAGGCCATAGATGGCCCAGCAAAAGAGCAAGATGACAGCTCTTTGCCTGTTCAATTTCAGGAACGATCACTACGCGGCTTCTTCAGACCCAGCAAGAAAGTAGAAAGCGGACTGAGGACCTCTTATACACCTGCCCACATGAGTATCTTTGTTACTTGCTCGCAAATACTCTGTAGTGGAGCCACACCCAACAGCGAAAGCTTACAGGAATATGCCGCAGCCTGCTGGCACTCACACTTCTATAGTATTTCAGGTTCTGAGCTTAGTGACACTGACAATATTTCCGTTCTTGAAGCTCTCGCTGCTATCATGACCAACGAAAATAATGTTTCCAAGACATTTGAAGAGATAGGATTTGACTACACGAACCTCCTAGCCGTCTGGGAAGAAGGTAAGTTTGAGAAGCGTGTTGTTGATTGGGCGGCATCAGCAGTGAAACGTTTTCAACCACGTCTCAGTTCGAATGCTTCCGCTTGGGTGCAGAGCGTGGCGGAAGACTCACAAAATGCATGGGTCCCTTTGGCCAAAGCACATATAAAGAATTGGTACCAGGCGACAGATATCACGGGGAGCATGCGATCATTTAGATATGCTCAAAGTGCGATCCTAAAGGTGAGTCGAGGCATAGATTCTACGTTAGACTTTAATAACATTCATAGACCAATCTCAAACATCTTGTTGACAAGGGAAAGAAGAACAAAACTGGCGAAGACGGGCTCGAAGAATCGTATAGCAAGGAAGAGATCACAGCAGTAAAAGATGCTTTTGATGATATTGAGGCGGACGCTCAGGCACACTGGGCAATCTCCGTTGCATTCGAATACTGCGGTCATCATGTGGAGGCATTGGCAGAAGCCGAGGCTGCTTTATCAATGCATGATGATCAAATTACCTGGTTTCGGACCTTAGACTTGAAAGCTGGCATCCAATTGAATTTGGACAATGCCGAGGATGCTTACAAGTCTATTAGCGACGCTCTCGCCTCTAACATACACGGCATCATTTCTTCGGCTGCCATACGCGAAGCTCTAGTTACTCGAGCAAAGGTGGAGTTTAAACTTGGCAAGTTTGAGGAAGCTGCGAAATCTTACGAAGAGGCAAGGCTCGCGTGTCCTGGCGAAATCCTCCCGGGTGATATCCTACAAGCGGCAGCCAAGGTGTTTGAAGCTAACGATGACTACGTTGGGCTCATATCCATGCTCAAGAATTGGACGTCTTTTGACCGAATTACCTGGCTAACATGGCAGTATGACGACAATGATACTATGCAATATACCTTCCGCGAAGCAGCTGGGAAGACTGGGGAGCACGATTTCATGGTGAAAACCTATGAGGAAGTCATCCAACATCTAGATCAGTTCAATGCCGGCGCACCTTTGCGATCGGAGCTTGTGCTTGCTCATAAAGAAGTCAGAAGAGACCACGAAGCTGCAAAACATGTGCTCAACGATATTCTTGATAGTAACTCGACGGGAGACTTGTATGCCTTCACCAAGGCAGATCCTTCGGACGTTCTCTACAACACTATTTGTGATATGTCGGACATCATATACGAACAGTTTCGCTCCACGAGCGATCCTAAACTTAAAGGGACACTACTTGACGAGGTCAAGAACCTAACGCAACGTAACCTTGCGCAAGAGATAGCTTCACTGAAATCCGAACTGACGCATCACACTGTCGTTATTGCAACCATATTACAGAAAATGGGGCCCATTTTGGAATTCCAAGATACGCTCGACGGGGCCTTCAACGCATGCTACGAAGCCTTAAGCGACAGCGTTGGCTGGAATGATTCCCAAAACCTGGTCATCCTCGCCACCATACTGGCAAGAATGACCGGTCTCGAGAAGGAGGCACAGATCGCGGTCTCGGCACTGTTCTCGCGCCTAGACCCGACACTCAGTGACAGTGCTGATACAGAAGACGACGGCTCTGACGACGGTTCCGATGATGGGTCAGAAACTAGTAAACTTCCCACCGATGAAGGAGATCTCACAGAAGATGTGGAGGTCGCGTGTGAGGGCGAGTGCATTCCTCCGAGAAAGTTTCACTCGTGGAGTGGAAGATCTATTTATCAATGCATCGTCTGCACCCGGTGTCCGTTATGTGAGGAGTGCTATCAGAAGAGGCAAGCGTACAATCATGGAGAGAAGTTGACCAACTGGAGGACTTACTGTGGAGAAAACCACCGGTATGTTCGAGGGCCGGTCAAGGGATGGAAAGGTATCACAGATGGAGTCATGACGATTGAAGGGGAAGAGCCGGTAAGCTTCAAAGATTGGATGACCGAATTGAAAGATGTAAAGTGGAAGAAGGTCTGGGTTGACTTCTGGAAGAATGGGACTAAGGATCCCGATATTATTTGAATACCAGGATTCGTTCGTTGGTGACACCAACACAAGTAGGAAAGAAAGTATACAGTGCACTTAGCTACAAGAAACCTGACTGGATGAAGAGATCCTTTGCTATGCACCTAAATGTTTGGCAAATGATCCATATATCTTTTGCAAGTTACAATATCGAATAATTCCGAAGTGAAGACTACTATGAGATAAACATTTTCCTTTTATAAGTATTGGTGATAACTGTATGCATTTTGATATCTAGGACTACCAGGTAACGATACACTTACTTATACTCTCGGAGAATGTCTATAAAATATTGAAGTAGTACTGATTTAATGCCTTGTATTTGAAAGATTCTACCGATAAAATCATGAACCAAACAAGACGTTGGTAGTGAATTTCTCCGGTCGGGTTGACCCCTGTGATGACCGGGGTTCTCGGCTGTTGCTATGGGCCGGAACAAAATAGATCCTGCCTGTCGGACCAAATCCTCACAACGCAATCAACAACGTTGTCGCGATAAGATAAATCTTTGCCATGTTCTTGCTCATTTCACTACTCTGCTTGCTTACTACGTGCCAGTGCGCACACTTTTCACATGGAAAAGTCTCGTTGATCACCCTACAAGCGTTTTGAGTATGCCCACAGACTTTACCATCTTTGAGGACGACCAGCCCAGCGCGACTCCGAATTGCAGCTGGATCCAGGAATGGGCTCAATCTGTCGCTATTGCCTTAGCAGAGACACTTTCGAAATCAACTGCTCCTCGGATGTTCCCTCAGCCAGATAGTGGTTCACCCAACAAGGTACTCAATACACGCACTGCGAACTTTCCGACCCGACGCGCAGGACGGAAGAGAGGGTACTTGAACCGCGATCGCGATTTCACTTCCGCGGCTTGGGAGGAGCAGGAAAACGAGAGTTGGAAGATGTCCGAAGACAACTTCTTTGCGGTTCCTTCTCATAGCGATCTTCCTCTGAGGAAGCCCAGGTACAGTATCCGCTCATGAGTAGAAAAGAATGGCACTGATGTCTTTGTCACTACAGATCCGGCACGCACTCCCCATCCAAGAGACGGCGACGCGAACATGATCTAGGCCTGGATGAGGACGTGTTTGATGATCAAGACGCCACGCCAAGGTCGAATAAGCAGAATTCCCAGATACTCTCTTCTTTCGAAGCCCTATTGCTTCCGCCATCCAAACCCTCGCCCTCGCCATCGCCTGCGGTATCTCGCGCAGAGACAACAAGTTCAAGTACACAATCGACAAGAAGCTCAAGATCTCGAAGCCCAGTCAAAATGTCACAGTTAGAAATGTCCAGGATTCTACCTGTACAGGAGAAGGAATTCGGTACAAGCGACTGCCGGATCCCACCAATGCTGAAAGAAGTGTACGAGGATATATGCGAGATTGTGACATATGGCGACGGGGTAATACCTCGATCATTTGGAGAAACGGGGAAGATGGATTTTAGAGCTGAGAAAATTCGCCCGTCACTAGTTGGTGAGGAAGTTGAGGACGGTCGGCCCCCTGATCTATATTACATGCTGGTGGAGCAGATTAGAGATCGCGCAGCCGAGTGTCGTCAGTATAAAGTATCAGAAGCAGAATGGAACTGCGAGGTTCATTCTCGTGTTCTGGATGTTGCGCTTCATGCTTGGAAGAAGCGTGGAGTTTGGTATCGCAACGCGACGGCGGCAAAGATCAATGACCCCTCTCTGGTCAATCTGCAGTCCAAGATGGTCGATTTCTGCATCACCACTCAGCCGGACGGCATGTATCCTCATATTATTCGGAGAGTACAGAGCCTTGGACTCAATAGCATCAACCAGACTGAAGCAGACTATTTCCGATATACACCCATCGCTGTCTCTATCGAGACAAAGCGCGCCGCCATTGACGAAGATAACGCGACGGCACAATTGAGTATTTGGATTGGGGCTCAGTTCATGATGTTGGCACGTCTTGTGCCACCGAATACAGCTCTGCCGCCAATGATCCTGGTTATGGTGCAGGGCCACGAGTGGAAGATGCTCTTCGCCGAATACTCGTCCTTCCCCCGAGGAATCCAGATTATGCAGTCGCAATCGATGGGGCAGACGAGCTCGATCCTGGGAATCTGTAAAGTGATTGCCTCACTTCGCAGGATAGCGAAGTATGTGGCAGATGTGTATACGCCATGGTTTGAAGAAAACGTGTTGCAAAGCGACGAATATTTAGGACAAAGATAGTCCTATAAGCATAGCTTACCACATCTCGACGCTGTCCCCATCTGGTTCATTGAAGAACATACCAAATCTTTCTTGGATTGAACTTGGGGTCTTTCACACCTCACGCAACACTTCATCAAGCTGGGTCTTGAGACACACGGCCCTCTTCCATGTCTGTCCTGTGCACACCGAAAGTCCCTCGTTCCTTCGAGTGACGGGATTTACAAGTAGTTGCAGTTCTGTAGCCAAGTTTGTTATCAGTGCCACAAACTTCTGAGACAGGAAGGAAAACTTGGTGAATTGGGCTGACAGATTTCTGCTAAGCTGATGAGCAGTTGTTGGTACTGAGGTGACAATATCACATAAGAGCGAGGCCGTTGAAGGTAGCTCGTCCTATGGGCAGCACATACCAAACGATTTAGAGAGACTCACTTAGGTGGCTTGTTTGCAGGAAGCTCAAGAGTAAGGCGACCAAGTCAAGCCGTCATTGATACATTGTGATATATGATATGCCTAGTTGCAAAGAGTTTCACCTCTTGAGGAGCATGTAAATGGTCTAGTTCACCTTAGCCTTCCTCCGTCTCTTACCACCGGTATTCTTCCGCTCAAATTTTGCAATCAAGTCTTGTGCGTCAGACAGCTGCGAAGCCTCCTTCCATTCATCATGGTCCTCATCCCATCCTTTCCAGCGAATTTTGTAGCGTATTTGACCATTGATTTCTTGCTTCGCCACAATTGAGTCTACCTCGAAGGTTTGCTGGTGCCGTGTATCTCCCTTCTTGTAGACCGCAAATCGCTTCTGCCTCTCCTCGAGAATTCGATTCCGCCCACCGTGTCGTGCATAGTAGTCGTCGAGAATATCCGGAACATCCTCGCTACAACGATCAGTCAAAACCATTGTGTCACAGGCACGGTTAGGATACATACCGTAAAGTGCTCTCCTTCTCCCACGTGGTGTCCTTGGGAGAGTCATAACCTTCCCATTTGACGTGCAGGAGGATTTGAGCCTAATTGGTGTTAACTAAAGGACATCCATGCTTGAACCGACATACCTTTGGATTTATGTAGTGCTCAATAATATATTCCACGTCATATAGCTCTTCAGCTGAGGTTTTCTTCGTCTTTCGAGGTCTCTTCGAGCTTGTATTCCCTTTCGTGGTCTCTCGTGGGCGTTTACCCGTTTTCGTGGGACCGCGTATTTCGACTTGACTTTCCTTCTCAACCGAGCCCTCTTCAGCTTGTGGAGCGGTCTCCTTATCCTGTTGTATCACTGCTGCACCCAGCAAACTCTGCTCTCCATTTGCCGAAGCTTTGTCCCCAGCATCTTCAACACCCAGCTGCCCCCGAATGAGATCCGACACATCTGACTGCCTCGATTCCCATGCTGAAGAATTTATATTGGACAGATCTTGAGTCTGTGGCGCATTGGTGGCGGTTATAGAATCGCGGCCCAGTCTCGAAGGGCGTGGAACCTGGGCAGGTCTGGCGCTCGGATTCAATGGACTGGATAACTGAGATGGCGAAGCCCGAGGAGTAGAATGCTTTTGAACAGAGCCGCTTCTCCGTATTAGCGCAGACGGTGCCGTTCGTCGAGGTAGTGTCGCGGGCTGGCGGGTTTCGAGCATGGCACCGAATTCCGTTCCGCTGCCGCGCGCACTGCGAGCGGCTGGCCCTCCAGATGCTAGCAAGGACAATGAGCTCGAGGATGATTGCCGCTTCGATGCCGAGGAGAGGCGCATGGGTGGTTTGGGGGTTGCACTTTGCATGGGCAGCTTCTTGCGTCCGGGGGGTGAGGCCGGCACGTCGTAGATGTCTCTGATGGGTCGATCCATTGTGAGGCTTCAAGATGGCGGGGTTTCCTGCCTCGATTCGTGTGGGTTTGCGGGAGAGGACTTTGTGCTGCAATCGCTGTCGTTGGACGCAGATAATTGTGTTGTGGCCGTCGTTGGGCGAACTATGAGAAAAACGCGACGCGTGCGTTTCGTGAAAGTATATTTTGTTGGTGCCTTACGCGCAAGGCACAAGTAACAGAAACACTACTAAGTTACCTTAGAGTGGAGAACGTTACAACGTCAAACCCTTTATAATATCTTAATAAAGTTCTACAAGTGTAGACCGAGTGATCTAATATTTATAAATCAGCTCACCTATATCCTGATTGAGAATAACTCCATCTGTATCTCTACTCTCGCCCACGTATGATACTTAGCTTTTGGAGAGATAACTACAATGTCCCCAATATGTCAACGACAGTTCTTCAATGCTGGTGGCTTCTTCTATATCCCACGTCCAATCATTTTTGCTAAATACACTGATTTGGGCTCGTATTTGCTCAGTGTATGACGTCTTTCTCAAGCACTTAATGCTTATCGACATCAACGCAATACGCCACCAGTTCTTATGGCGATCAAATATGGTATGCGAATCTGGCAAAGCTCAGCCAGTGTATATTGAGACTATGTCGAGAGCCAGGGCAAATGGACTTAGTCATTAATTCTAGGCTGCATCCAAGATCCGTCTGGCACTTTTGTGTGGGGGTATACCAGCACTTCAGGTGGCTTTGGACTTCTTTGTGATAAGAAGTTGCCTCCGGTAGCTAGGTTTGAGTGGTGACAATGGTTCTAGAGCTAAGCGCGGCAGTGGGCCTTTGAAGAGATTAAGACTTTCGATGTAGTCCATTTAGGTTACTACATAAGTACTGTTGAAGGGACGAAGTAGAATCATCTACATAGATTTAGTTTTTAGGAAATGAACCTTCAGACACAACGGGACAGAGTACAGGAAAATCTAGTAGTACTTAAGACTCGATGAATGATTAATTACTAAAGTAAGTGCCTCCTAAACTTGAAGCAACGATTCTGGACTGGTCTTACCAAGTCTAATCTACTGCCGAGACAGACTTCTCAGCAAATCCTTCTCGCCTAACAGACAGCAAGGAAAGAGGGGGGGATGGAGGTTCTAAGTCGATCGCGATGGTGTAGCACGACCAATGTTTGCCGTCTCCAATTTCACTTCCTTGCCATACCAAACGAGAGAACCGCTGCTAATATCAACGACGATATAAAACAAATTAAACATTCGGCTGCCATAATGATATTGGGAGCCTATTTCAGGTTTATAGGGTGCTATCCATCCCACTCTTATAGCGCCCGGGCTTGCAAAATGCGGTGTCTTCCCTGGGCGCATATGAAGGCGCGCGGGAAATGGCCATAAGGGAAGTAAATGAATTTTACGGTCGACTCAGGGTTTTCTTCGGGAGAGACGTTCAGGAACCGTCCGAAATAATCTGATCCCTCAACGACGAGAGTGCTTCGGGAGGGAATGTGACCGTAGAAAAGTGCTGCAGTAACAGAGGAGATGCCGCCTCGACGGTCATACCACTACATGAGAATAAAGGCGTAATCCTCATACTTTGGGATTCCGTGGTGCGTAGTACCTATTATGGTTACACATCCGGTCAATGGCTCCTTCGCTTTGGGGGAGTTTAGCCGACGCCGGTGGAGTCGGTGATCCATCACGTACCGCCGGCACAGACTCTGACTTAATCTATTATCCGCATGGCCGCATCCAATTCCCGAGAGCAACGCGAAAACGTGGTCACTCCGTCGAAATGATTCATGGTGGACAATGTTCTGTTTCCAAGCAACCGGCCTGTCTGAACTATATACCGTTATACTATGTCTTGGCTATCCTAGTTCTCCTCTCCCGTTACGCGGCTTTTCGCGGCCCCTCCCGGAAGGGTTCTGAATACAAGAATCCAACGTACAATCTATGAATATGGCCTCCGCCACGACAGAATCGGTCATATGAGCATATACATATTAGACAAACTATAGAGTCATGACGAGGCCTGAGCCTAAGAATAATCCACGAAATACACCAATCTCAGGTCCAAATAAGCGCTACCTTTTGACACCCTATAAAAGAACTCGGATATAATTCAGGGCGTATTGTTTATACCAATCCGGCTTAACCATGAGAACAGGCCTTCAAGATAGGCTCTTCTTATCGTAGTACCAGGGCGGGTTGGACGAGAACCTGTGCCTGAGCGGGCCTATAACAACATACATTATACTCCTGGGAGATACAGCCCGTACCCTGTCGTCTCGCCTAAGATGGTTCCCATCGCCTGACTGGGCCAAACTCCCGGGAGGTGGATGACCAGGCCGGGGGTCGAGTATCTGAGGGCATCGTACTCCGGAATGAAGATCCTTTGATCGATCAAAAAGGGTTGCGCAGAGATTGCACCGCCGTGGACTCACTCCCGCAGATATTTACCCGGGCACGTGGGGTTGTTTTTCGCGTCAGTGCGACCACATGGTAATGGCTGAAAGTAGCGGCAGAAATTCATCCTTCCATACACTCGTACCTAATGCAAGGTACTGTGATTCGATATGCTGGGGACTTCCCTGGGGTTTGCGCCGAGGAACTGCAGGCGCGGATGGGCCCGAGAGGCACGAGGAGTCAATACTTAAAGCCCCTTCGTTCCTACCCTGAACTCGAGGGCCACAGAAGTTAATCCTTCCAGCGCTTCTTGTCCGTCAGACTGTGAGCCTCCAATACACCGGAGCCCGACCCAGCGACGCACTACACTATCGCCCTCACCGACATAATGCAGCATCAGGTTCGCCTCGCGGGACTGGTCCTGTCCCTCCTGCTCTCCCCAGCAGCGGCCGATGAAACCACCACCGTGAGCCCAGTTGCCGAATGGGGAACCTGGGAGGGGTGGGGGGTGTCCCTCGCGTGGTGGGCTGCCAAGTTTGGCCAACAAGACGACCTCGCGGATATCTTCTTCACCACGGATTATACCACCTTCAATGGTGCTTCGATCCCAGGTCTAGGTTTCAATGTGGTCCGCTATAACGCGGGAGCTTGCAGCTCCAACACCGCCCCGGATGGATCGACCATGGTGGTCTCGCCGGACATGATCTCGACTCGGCAGGTGGAGGGGTATTGGTTGGATTGGGACTCTTCTGACCCCACATGTACGTCTTTTTTGGGTCTTGTCTTCGCATGCATGAGAGATCCCAGCTCTCCAATAGATTCAACTTCTGTTGCAGTATACTAACTTCTCAACAGCAAGTTCCTGGAATTGGACCGCCGATGCCAATCAGCGTGCTATGATGACCAAAGCGCAGAGCAGAGGTGCGAACTATTTCGAGTTGTTTTCAAACTCACCGATGTGGTGGATGTGCACGAACCACAATCCCTCGGGAAACAATGCTGGAGGTAACAATAACCTCCAAGCCTGGAACTACCAGCAGCACGCTATGTATCTCGCCTCCGTAGCCTTGGAGGCGGCGAATTCTTGGGGGGTTACCTTCACTTCGGTTGAACCGTTCAACGAACCTATTGACTCCTGGCGGGGCCTGACTGGTACGCAGGAAGGGTGCCATTTCGATCATGATACGCAAGACACTGTTGTTACATATTTGCGTACAGAGTTGGATAGCCGAGGTCTCACGGGAGTCATGGTCTCCGCGTCGGATGAGAACACATACGATAAAGCAACTACCACGTGGAATTCTTTCAGCAGCACCGCGCAGGCAAGTGTCGGACGCGTGAATGTGCATGGTTATCAATATCAAGATGGTGATCGATACGCTCTATACACTGCTGTTCAGGCCTCAGGACTGAGTGTCTGGAACAGTGAATATGGCGAGTCTGATGCCACCGGAGAGCAACTGGTCAGCAACATCATTCTGGATCTCATCTGGTTGCACAACACGGCCTGGGTTTACTGGCAGGCTCTGGATGGAAGCGGTTGGGGCTTGATTGATGCGGATGTCGAAGGCGGAACCATTGGCGCCGTCTCCCAGAAATATTTCATCTTGGCTCAGTTCACGAGACACATCCGAGAGGGCATGTACATCCTGTCCGGAGGTAGCGACTACACGGTCGCGGCTTATGATGCAAGTGCGGCGAAGTTGATCATTGTTGCGGTCAACTGGGGAAGTGCCCAGTATCTCAATTTCGATCTTTCCGAGTTTACCCAAGGTGGTGTTGATGGCGCCCTTGTGACGAGATGGAGCACTGAGATCGGAAGTGGCAATCAATACGTCAGCTACAGTGATACCTATATGTCTGGGACAACCTTCTGGTCGTACTTTGATGCCAACATGGTTATGACTTTCGAAGTCGAGAACGTCCAGCTTTAAATAATTTTTATTGCAACTTGTGAAGCGCGCCCCACAGGGAAGGGAGGCTTCTAACGATAACGTACTATAATTTTAAATGTTTATTATTTAGATAATTCAAAACTACTACCCAGATACATCATAGTATAAGGCAAAAGTAAGCAGACTAAGATATAGTAAAAAGCCTCTCAAGTATGCTGGGTATTGGCTCCTACTACGACCCCGACAGGCACAATATCCACGTGCTACGAATGACATGTCAGCGCGCAGCCATAAAGCTGGCCAGTTCTCCGAGGAAAAAACCAGATAGATCACTGAAGATGAACTCTTCTCGCAGAACCCAAATATCAAATGCACACTTCTGATAGAACACGAGACGTATGTTTCTTCGGCCCTACAATTGTAGTCTGGCATTTGCTAGCATTGGATACTAGACACTGTGTTGATGCTCTATCTCCTTAAGCCACCTCAGTTCCCACTACTAACGACAGCATTGATAAAGATAGGAATACAAAAACTGTAATGCTATGTTAAAGAATATGTGTTCGAAATAACAAGTGTCCTTCAATGGCATACTGGCTTTACTAGCTGCAAGCCTTCTCGGCTTATATCGAAATAAAATAATAGCGAAAAGGTTAGCAGAGGTGAAAACTAGTGGCTTGTAAGTCTACTTCGTAGTTTATTATGTATCAGAGTGCGTTCTTGCGACATTTGCCGATCATAAAGAAAGACGTTAACATACTGCAGCCAATGTGTAGTAAACTTGCATCGATTGACTTGGAGATATGGGCAAGTAGAGACCGTCGCTTCATATGTGGCACACTTTGTAAAACAACCTCGCGGTTTCCTTTGGCAGTATTTGAGTCAAGTTCTTCATTTTGTTATTCTTTTGTAGTGACTAGAATCTAAAACGCACCTGTAATCATCGAGAACTTCAATATTACCAAGAAAATATGTATACATCTTTCAGAAGGAAATAGCTGCCTAATAATCTTTGGCGTATATAATGCTCTATACGTTCTCCCATCTACAACCTTTGATGGTTATCAAGCGATTGTAGAGCTCGTCTCGCTCCGGCAATGCCGTCAACCTCCATGTTTTACCCGTTCGATCCTCGATCTCGACGCTTCCCAGCAGTTCCTTCTCCGTGCCCCAATCTGCAGCAATCTCAGCAGATTTGCTCGCAAACGCCGTTGCTCTCTTCAATGATTTCATTTCGCAGAGTGGAATCTCAAGTAAAGGCTCAGATCGGTCGCCTTGGTTCTTTGTGCTGAAAAGTAGGGAGGAATCAGTGATATAGACCCATCCTTTCTTACCCTCCAGTCGAGCCTTGAACTCGCTTGGTCCGGCATATACGAGATTCTTGTTCTTGGGTAGCACGCCCAAATGGCTTTTGGCATTCTTGGATCCTAGTTTGGCACGGACATGGTCAATTGCTAACTTGGTATCAACCGTAGCTTTGGTATTGCCTTTGAAGATACCCATGATTTTGGATAATCTCGGGTGTTTGGGTGTTTCTTCTTGTGTTTCTTGCTGTGGATAGGACTTTTCCATTAAACCCGAAGGCTCGATAGCGTTCATCTTTTCATTTTTCGTGGCATTAAGTGGAATATCATCCTCGTCCAAGGCCTGCTTTTGGTCGAGATCGTCGTCATTGGAAGTAGGTCCTGGAGGAATTGGTGTGTAATTGGCTTCTCCAATACGAAGTAGTGTGAGTGTGGTTTGGTTGTTGGTGGGCACGCCCCGGAAAATGTTGCTTCATACTATCAGCATGAACAATGCTGACGGCTGCACATGAACTTACTTCTTTGGTTCCATGAGCTCCATCCACTCAGGGCAATTTCGGTTCAACCAGTGACGACCAGATGTCAAAAGCGGATCGCCGAAGATGCCCAAGCCTATTGCAAAACCAATGCCCTTATACACCATATAGTAATCGACGAAAAGCGACACGAGAAGAGCCGGTACTAGCACGGCATCAATTCGCAGGTAGCTTAGGCGGTGGAACGGTGGAGTTGGAGAAATAGCACTATTCTTGTCAGCAAACCATATATGAATGAGGTAAACGTACTTTGCAAATCGTTCCCAATTATCGACAAGCTCGCCGACGACATGTGGAGCGGCCTTGAAGATCAGCTCCATCTGTTTTGGGTTCACCTTGTCCCAAAGAATCTCTTCCATTGGCTTCTGAGTTTGGTCTTTGTCATCTGAAGTATGACCCGGAGCTGATCCAGCGGCTCTGACAGCTTTTGCGGCATTTTTAATGGGCTTAGGGACTTTCTTTTCTATGGGATCTCCTTCATTCTGTTGCTTCTCGTGCATCCCAATTGCCCTGCCAGCCAAATGGCGGATATTATCAACGAAATTAGCTGCTTCCTCTTCAAGGGCCTCGCCCTCTTGTTTCTCTGGGGCGCCCGTTAGTGTGTTGGTAGTCCCCAGCTGGCCCGACTGCGGCTTTTGAATGCCACCACTACTAATGTCGACCAGAGCCAAAGGAGTTGGTGGAAAGAGCGTATCACGAGCTTCTTTCGAAGACACGATAGCGATCAGAGTTGCAAGAACTAGAGGTATTAAGAGATCTAGAAACCAAGCTGCAAAGTATACCTAATAAACATGAGCATTGAAGTCAGGTGCAGTGGCAAGAATAAGACATACTGTACAAAATGCACCAGTGCGGCGTGTTTCTTTCCATGACCGAAGTCTAGAGATTTGTTTCCCTAGGCCTGCAATTTTAAGTATAACCGATAAATAAAAACGCTGAAGATTTAAAATCATCTTGTCTGACGCATGCTGATCTGACCAGGCGTCGTTCAAATCGAGGCCACACGCATCCTCAACCGGGATTGCTCGTACGTGAAAGACATCCTCATTGCACAGTTAGCTAATCTCACTCATGGTTTTTGGTAGATCTCACTTGATTGAAACGTCTGATCATGGAGAAAAGCTTGCCATTCGGTACGCCTCCAATCAACGGGTCCGGAATCTCAATGTTGGGACGGTGCCATCCGATGTCTCTCACCTCCCTGAGTGGAGCCATCCCATGAGTCTGAACCGCACCTTCAATTCCGTAGTCCATGATAGCCATTTTATGACTGTCCGATGCAAAACTCTCTTTCAACTGCTCTGGAATCACGACCCTATTAGCTGTGTTATCTGCCATCACAGTTGCCATCCGAATTATGTTCGTAGCAATCGTGCGTCCCTTCTCCATTGGGTCGTAAATCATACTGCTGGCCTCCACTTTCGTGACATCAACCTTAGTTGAAGAACTTGGCGGGGATAGCTTTTCAAAATGACCATTTGGGTAATCATATCGCCCCAAAGCGGTATTGCTTAAATGCTGTGCATTGTCTTCATTAGGTTCGCCGGTAGGCGTTGGTGGTCGGAACTGTAGGTATGTACTCGGATTCAAGCTGGAGTGAGTCTCCTGTTGATTGGAGTGACCGTGGCACTGTTGGGATGACGTGTTGGAAGAGTCTTCATCTTCAGGATGCCATATTGCTACCACTGCCCGAGGATGAAAGTTGGCCATGTTAATGTTGATACAAAGGTGATCTGGTCACACCTGAAGATCTCCAAAATCGTACAACATGAATCCGAAAATATCGAATGCTATGAACTATTATCTCATGCAATCTCATGCTACATCGCTCATAGGCCATGATTGTTAGTTCTCTGCAAGGGATAAGGAGATCTTTCGAATGGAGCTAGCATCAACAACTATGACAAGTCTATCTCTGAAAGAGAAAACGCCCAGTGGCGTACATGACAGAACCTTAACTGCGCTTGCGCTTGCTGACATCCAGTTCTTGTGTTTCCCCATCGTCTTTACCATCTCCCAATCGATTCCGTGTAAGCGAGATAAAATTCGTGGCGGGCCTACGAACTACTACTACACACAGGCTGCCGCAATGAAGCAGACGCTTTTCAGTGACCTGTTCTGCTTCATAAGAACAGGTGTCGCATCACCCAAGCGCCTCTGGGTTGCATTTTGAAGAATCCACCAGATCGAAGAACGGTCTTAGATCTTTCGGAAGCTTCTTGAACGCATCATCATTCTGCATTCGTATATGAATAGGGGGGGTGGCAGTCACAAGACCGGCTACGTCATCAAGTCTCCCGCGCTGATTACGTAGGTTGGTTGATAACGGCTGCATGGAACTCGTTTACAGAACCACTTGCCTAATCCTGTCGTCTCCAATCCAAGATTCAAATTAAGAGCCAGATCCGTTCGCCTAGAACCACGAACAACTGTCAGTTCCGTCACGTTCCAGTACAAGTCAAGCGAAGCACTTGTAGCCTTAGTATTTGTGACGCATATATCAGGTAATATTAATTGGTCGTATACATTTGCGCACAACTCAACGTGGTCACTGTTCATGGAGAGAGATAGAACCCTTCAATTCAATTAGTAGGAATATCTTGGCACTGTTAAACTAAAGTTCAATGCCATGCAAAGTAATTGGCGATCGTTTTATTCCATTTTTATTGCATGACCGCTAATACGATTCACAGAGGCTTTTCTAATTGGCTGAATTCATGGCAAGGATCGTGTATAGCACCAACATCTCCTATGCACCTATAGCAGAGATTATACCAAATACACTCCTTACAAGAGTAACGAGTTCCGTATATATCCTACATGATTAATGAGTTACTATAGGCCTATCAAGGGGTCAATAAAACTTACATGAGAGCAGCTAGAACACGGACGAAAATGACCTTCAGCTGGAGCAATAACTGCTTCTTGTCTTGTCGCCTTTCCAGCTGAATGATTATATCTGGAAAGAAGGTTTACCACGTCTCTCTTGTCGCAAAATCTCGCAACATCAAGTGGGGTCTGTCCTTGCATATTTTCAGCCTGCAAGTCCGATCCGGAGAAAGCAAGGTATCGAACAGTCTCGAGGTTGTTGCTGCGACAAGCCCAGTGAAGGGGGGTCCAGCGATGACTATCCAAAATATCAAGATCGACGCCAGAACTGTGCATGAGCTTTACAGCCTCCAAACAACCCCCAGAAGCGGCAAAATGAAGAGCTGAACATCCCTGCGAGTCCGTATGTATCCAATCGGCTCTTGCGCCCATACTTAACAGATAGTCTGTCATTCCAGAAGAACTTCCCCTCATCCCCAATTGAAGCACTAATCGCCCCTGAAGATCGGTCTTGTTCATTTCTGCACCTTTTTGCACCAAAGCTTTCAGCACCTCTTTATGACCATCGTATGCTGCTGCTTGAAGTGCATTACCGAAGTGCCCCCCTTGGGCATTGACATCTGCCCCTTTATCGAGTAGCATTTTGACTATAACTTCGCTTCCACGAAATGCTGCAACTTGAAGTGCGTTGCCGAAGAAGCCCCCTTGGGCATTGACATCTGCCCCTTTGTCAAGTAGCAGCTTGACTATAGCTTCGCTTCCACGTTCTACTACAGCTTGAAGTGCATTGCCGCCGTATTCCCCCCCTTGGGCATTGACGTCTGCCCCTTTATCGAGTAGCAGCTTGACTATAGCTTCGCCTCCAAGTTCTGCTGCAGCTTGAAGTGCATTGCCGTATTTCCCCCCTTGGGCATTGACATCTGCCCCTTTATCGAGTAGCAGCTTGACTATAGCTTCGCCT
>PDLN01000020.1:458759-492067 GCA_003369635.1 Coleophoma crateriformis
CAGCTTGAAGTGCATTGCCGTATTTCCCCCCTTGGGCATTGACATCTGCCCCTTTATCGAGTAGCATTTTGACTAGAACTTCGTGTCCACGTTCTACTGCAGCTTGAAGTGCGTTGCCGTAATCCCCCCCTTGGGCATTGACATCTGCCCCTTTATCGAGTAGCATTTTGACTAGAACTTCGTGTCCATAAAATGCTACAGCTTGAAGTGCATTGCCGAAGAGGCCCCCTTGGGCATTGACATCTGCCCCTTTGTCAAGTAGCAGCTTGACTATAGCTTCGCCTCCACGTTCTGCTGCAGCTTGAAGTGCATTGCCGCCGTATCCCCTCCCTTGGGCATTGACATCTGCCCCTTTATCGAGTAGCAGCTTGACTATAACTTCGTGTCCACGTTCTGCTGCAGCTTGAAGTGCATTGCCGTATTTCCCCCCTTGGGCATTGACATCTGCCCCTTTATCGAGTAGCATTTTGACTATAACTTCGCGTCCACATTCTGCTGCAGCTTGAAGTGCATTGCCGTATTCCCCCCCTTGGGCATTGACATCTGCCCCTTTATCGAGTAGCAGCTTGACTATAGCTTCGTGTCCACGTTCTGCTGCAGCTTGAAGTGCATTGCCGCATACCCCCCCTTGGGCATTGACATCTGCACCGTTGTCGAGGAGTAATTTGCAAGTTAACCAACTCCCAGCTAAAGCAGCGCGATGTAATATACTCCCATGCATATTTGGAGCATTAACGTCAACGTCCGAGCTTCTCGCTAGTAGCAGCTTTACAATTGTTTCGTGTCCACCATCGGCGGCGACATATAGAGCTGTACTATTTCCCATATCTCTTGCGTTTATGTCTGCATTACTGTTCAGAATTACACGTACTATTTCTTCATGGCCCCACCGAGCGGCGTAGTGTAATGGTTTACTGCCGTTAAGATCCTCTTATTCAAAACATGGATCGGATTTCGAAAGTTCTAGCACAACACTTTTCAGGTTCGAAGCAGCTGCCACATGAATCAAGTTTGCTTCCCGACCAGGGCATCTTTCGGAGTAAGATAAGGGCTCTCTGTTGATCAATCCTTTGTAAATCTCGATCCAATGGAGGAATGGTAAAGTGTTCGGCCATTGAAACCGCTGAATTATATCATTTTGAGGAATATTTAGAGATTCTGCTTTCTCGGCGTGCAGGAACCAAGATGTTGTTGCGTATTGCAGGAATGGATGATTTTCTAATTTCTGTGAGTCTCTCCGATGGTACGCCATTGACAACAACGATGCGGCTGCGTTTTGCACTTTCCCTAACATCAAATAGTTGATACAAGCCCTGGCAAGTCGATCATGACTTTGACCTATAGCATTTCCGGCTGAGCCATAATTGAACAACGTGAAGCCATATTTGAGCATGAAGTCAATTACTGACTGGTGGATAAATTGAACGGTACGTCTGTCACTATTGTGGAACCCGTCGGTGTGGGTTCTAACTTCTGCCAAACCTCCGGATAGTCCGTTGATCATTCTTTCCAGTTGCAAGTCGCTCTGGATGAATCCTTTGGATTCTTCGGCGGATCCTTGGAATGGGTGGCACGATATCTCGTCAGATGCGAGAGCATACCGCAGTTCAGTTACGGAAAGTGGTCGCTGGGCGAGACATATCCATTGCATTAAATGTAATGTTTGATCCCTGTCTGTAGGATCTACAAGCTCGGTGATTATATGCTGGTAGATATCACTTAGATTTGGCGGTACTCGGTCTAAGATCTGAAGTACTTCTTCAATGCCCTTTCCGTTGTTATATTGTTTCGCGATGTTGGGAAGGACAAGATAAACCCACAAGAATACGCCCGATGCTTTGCTTGTGATATTTTCTTGCAATAGTGCAAGGTGATCTGATTCGAAATCACTTCCATTCAGAGAGATCCATTTTTTTAGTTCTTCTCGCACGTATATCGAGATATCCCCTGCGTTTTCTTTATCGACGTAGATTTGAAACCCGCCACTTGTCCTGATTACGGGATAATAACGGCAAGAGAAACATATTCTAATATGGTGTGCTGATTCAAGCAGTTGCTGGTGCAACTCATGAAGATAATCAACGACAGATCGAGCCGAATCTTCGCCAGCTTCATCTAGAGCGTCTATGAATATTTTGATGTCGCTTGTTCTTGTTGCCGTGATCAAAGTGGATTTCAGAACTCGACGAAGCTCTGCCTCACGCCATTCCCAGTTCTTTCCATACTCTCCAGAATATTTTATCTTCTCCTCGTAAGCCTTCTGGAACTCAGTACCCGCCGACGGTACTTGCTTCAGCAATTGAAACAGAATCGTCCTATACAACCCTATTGGAGTTTTCTGTAATTGAGTTCCTCGCCGGTGGAAGAAGAAGGCGAGATGGATATGACCGCTTTTTTCCCCATTCCTAGACATCTGGAGGATCTTTTTCATCAAAGTGGACTTTCCAGAGCCAGGGCTACCTTGAATCCAGAGTAGACCGTGAAGATCTGCTTCCCAGTTTTTGTATTGTTCATGTGTCCGAATCCATGAGCATGAATTTCTGTGGGCGTCCTGAACCTCACCTTGCCGGGCCGTCATTTCTGGAAAATACAAAGAGTTGAGACATGCTAATTATACATTAGATTTGATCAAAGGGATTCTTTCTTGTATTTCTCACCTGAATCCATGGTATTGATTTGTAATTGAGCCGCAGAGGATGGACTCTGTAACCGGATCGAGTTTATCGTTTCACGGAGCTCACTCAGGATCCTGTGGTAAGTGTCGGTCCTATATCCAAATTTGTTCAAGCCAGAATGATCAGTCGGGAGTCCAACAAGCTTCACTTGACGGCCATGGTATATTGCTGATTGTTCTTCAACGACCTTTGTATGTTGTTAGTTGAATATAATCATAAGAATTACCAGTAAGTACTTACAAACTCACCCCACGATGCAAACCATATCTTCAGAATCCGCGCCCTTCGCTGCTCGAAAAAGTTGGTTACTCGTAAATCGTCGAATCCGGCGTCTATGAAACTTCCATGTAAATCAAGCAGTGACTGAGAGTCGTAAGATAGCCCCTCTATGATTGAATAGTTTGAACCTAGGGGCTTGAGAGCTCTCGCAATCAATTTACCCCAGATACTAAACTTCGATCCCCGGTGTGGCGTGCCCAAGAAGAACACAGCCTTTGTATCCTCGGCAATATCGTGGAAGATGGGAACTGATTTGGCTTGAATAAGGGCCTGCTCTGATTAGCATATACGTTCCTCTTTTGATCTAGAATGTTTTATCCACTTAGAGATACATAGTAGGCAACAGCAGTCTTGGAAATAAGATGACCACTCACCTGCTTGATAACAAGACCTCCATAACTATGACCAACGAAGATTATTTTGCGAGTTCGTTCCTGTAGTAGATCACATTTTAGCCAGAGCTAGTAAGATGTCTTTTACAAGGACGCTGCTACCTCTTTTGTCGTTCTCATCTCTAAATGTATACTGTCTAACAGCTGCTTCCCAAGTTGTGATAATCGTATAACAAGTGCATCCTTTCTCCACCACGAATCGTAGTTGTAAAAGAAAGCTCGAACATATCGAAGGTCTTCTGGCGTAAAGTCTTGAGGAAGAAAGTCGGTAATCCAGCAGACATATTCCTCGTCGATCGTTCCAGATGTGCGCTTAGGTTTTCTCGCGTGCCATGTAGTGTCAGGATTCGATCCGAGCCCGTGCACGAAAACAATACTATAATAAAGCCTGCCTCAGCATGGAGCTCTGGGATGGTACGAAGGTTGACTTACTCTACACCGCCAGCTGGAGGGTGCAAGTCAAACCCTGCCGCAAGAACCATGCCAGATCTTGACCTCGGAGCTTGATCGGGGTGTAATCGAGTCGGTATTCTTTTCGCAACAAGTTGATTATACAAAAGAGCAGATGATATCAAGAAGATTAAGAGGTACAGGGCTGTCGTGGACAAATCCATGATTCCTTGTTCGTATGCAACAAGAACTGCGATAAGGTAAAACTAGTTGTAGTTGTAGAACGTATAGCGTAGGGTCCTTGCCAGTTAATTCCTCGCCCGTAGAGGCTACGAATGCGCCGTGGTCATCCACGGGAGTCTCGTCTAGCAAGTCTGTCGTTTCACTTGGTTTGAGAAAGAAAGAGGGGAAGAGATCAAGATGTCGTAGTAAGGAGTGAGGCTGGCGCTTAGAAGCTGTACATTACGCGCTGTCAGGGATCGTAAGCGACTTCGCCACGTGATGTGGGGTTTATATCTTCATTTTGTTTCTTAAGAGAAAGGTCGTAAATTAGTTTAGTGCGTCTCCACCTAACTTATTACACAATTGTGTAGAGTGTTGCTATTTTCATTCTATCCCATTTCTGAGATTCTCTTGTGAGCAGAGTGGCGAAGCTATTAAGACGTATGTGATGGCATTTACGCGTCGAATCGGAGAGTTAATTACTCCGAAACGATCAGAATAGTGATACTGAGACCAGAAGCACCAATAGTCTTCTTTCTCTTGTCAATCGAGAAGTCACAGCGCGATATTGCCAACCCTAGCACAAATCCTCAGCAATGGGTATCAATAAGGCTATCTAAGTAGTAGGCAAGGACCATACAATGTTAGCTTGGCGGCTCCAAACTGTCTTCCAAGGAAATAGAGCTACAAATAATGCCGTAATTGTCAGAAGAATTACGTACACCATTAGAGTTCAGGTTAGACACTGTTTTTTGAGAAAAGGTATTGGATGTGAATACTACGACGTGTAGCAGATTGCATGATGCTAAAGGCCTTGTCATAGTATCGATGTTTGCCTTCTTTCATTTTAGGTGGGGTTTTGGATGCTATGTGGCGATCGGCTTGTAAATTCTCTGAAGAAATGTTCAGCAGTAGCAGTGCGAACACGGATAGAAAATGGACAAACGAAGTCACCTATGTTCAAAAAATGAATGTTAAGTATATCTCCAAATTCAAGAAATGTGATCACACAATAGTGATTATTAGCTGGCATCCCTGCGGAGCCTGAGTGGTGAAAATGGCAAATCCCGACTTCTTTTGTGTGGAGGTAGGGATACTACCATAGCTACATGCTTGGCATTTGTTGTCCCTGGTTTGTCTCTGCTATGTGCCGTCAGGGCTCGTTCTCATATTATTTCCTATATTTGATACACCGCAAGATAATTCTAGACCACTTTAATTACAGGCTGCCCTCGGAGGCTTCGGACTTACTACGTTCTGCACTAACAGAGTCTCCTCATGCTTGATGACGCGAGGCGAAGGTGTTGACGACCATTGGTCAAACCATACGACGTCCCGTGACAGCCAAGCTACCTAAACAATAAGACTGGCCAACGCAGAAGCCCTTGAGTGCTATATATACTCGTATCCCACGCGCGAAGATGAGAGTGTTTGCTGACAAGAGTGATCTTAGAAATATAAAACATGGCAGAATCACGATTCCTTATACCGAACGAGTTCCAGGACCAGCTCCATTACTTTGAGCCCTCCGATAAGCGATCTGATACCGAAATCCTGGAATCCCTCTCAAAGCATGTACCAGTAACATCCGAAAAGAACATCTGGGCATACTGGCATGCAGGCCTTCACGCCATGCCGGCCTGGTGTCAACGAAACCTAATTGGTTGGGTCAGAATCAATCCCGGCTGGACGATTAGAGTCCTTGACACCGTCCCCGACTCTCCCAACCACGCATTGAAATTTATTGCTCCCGATATGCTCCCGGAGTCATTCGTTAAAGGCACAATGGATGGTCCATACAAGGGGCAACACAGCGCTGACTTCCTTCGTGGCGCTTTGCTCTATCTCTATGGAGGTGTCTTTATGGATGTTGGCATTATCCTTATCCGATCCATCGATCGAATTTGCTGGGCACAGCTTGAGGATCCAGATTCTCCATTTCGATTGAGTGTACCAAATATGTACAGCACTGTGATAGCGAACCATTTCGTTGCGAGTCGTAAAGGCGATCTATTCATCAAGCGCTGGCACGATCTCTTCATGTATCTATGGAAAGATCGCACGAACTATTCCGGCATGATTCAAAATCCGCTCTTGTCATTTGCCCTAACTATGGACTTCTCCGAATCAGAAAGGCGCGGCTATAATTGGGAGTTCATTGTTGAGCCACTGACGGTGTTCGAGTATATTACCCAAGTGACATCTTTTCTTCGACTCTCTATGCTTGAGGACGCAGGAGACGGTTTTAGCGGGGTCGATTATGCTCTCCATAACATTCTTTGGTTTGATGTACTTCCAGAGGACTGGGCCGCCGAGACTGTGGTGGGATTTCGTGGTGAAGATGCCGTCAATGCACTCGCAACCAAGCTTGACATGGATCCGGATTCAGCAGCGTACAAGACAGCATACAAGATGGTGTGGAGACTCTTGACGAAATCCAGCATGCAGAAGATTACCCATGGCAAGCACCTCACGAAGACGCCAGCTTGGGGACTGATCTGGGATGAGAAAGGAAACGAGAATAAAGATATTGAGCCGGGGACTTTTGCTGAGCTGCTTCGATATGGGACTTTGCACTTTCAGCAGACGAGGGAGAGTATCGAGTACGTTCAGCCTGAGAGGCCTGCTCAGACCATGAAAAAGGGAGTCTTCGAACCCTGAAAAGTACAACTGATCAAATTACGAAGGATCTCTTGGTAGAATTAGGAGATACCATCGTATTCATTCTATATTACAAGATCTATATAAGAGTAAGTGATCTATTTTGCTAAATGACTCGGGTGTATTGTTTCGCTCTCGCTTGCGCTTTATGTAATATCTTACAAGTTGCTTCCAGTTGTCGATGATGTAGTGTTTCACAGATGTATAGCAGATCGAGATCAAAATCAGCTTCAGGTAGAACCCTTAGATTTGGACTTAAACAGGATAATATAAGGTAGCGACCTGCAAGTAGATGTGCGCATAGCGGAAGCCGAGTCAATGGTGACCAACTAACTGCATCAATTGTACCACTCCGTGAGAAAGGACGGCTGGTGCTCAAAGCGCACGCCCTTTCACACTAGGCTTGAAAGGGACTCTAATCATGTGACAGCGCGTCACTTGATCATCGACTTGGCACGGATGTCCTTCGTCGGTCACCAAGCGACTAAAAGGTGGGGATTCTTACAAATAGAGAATTCCCCAGGGGAAAGATGGAGGCCCTTACAACGTGTATCCTACAAGAAGCAGACTGAAAGTACTGTTTTCGTCCGACAATTCAGCACTAATCAAGCCATAATGACTTCTGCAGCCTTTACCCGATGGACTCTGAATGGCCAGGATGGGGTCGAGAGCCTTACCAGCCAACAATGCCAGCTACCGAACGAGCTGGGGGCTACCGACGTACTGGTCCAAATCCACGCCGCGTCGCTGAACTATAGGGACGTTGTTCTTGCCAAGGTAAATCAACATAGTCAACCTTCCTCCATCGAATTTTGGCGTATAGGCTGATCCTCGGCCGTCCTCCATTCACGGGCTTCATCAACCCCTGCATTCGTCTTGGACATAAGTCTCACAACTAACTCACAATCCAGGGAAAATTCGGCCTAGTAACCAGCCCAAATGTGGTTCCTGGATCAGACGGTGCTGGCATTGTGCACTCCGTCGGCAAGTCGGTCACGACGTTCGCTCCCGGTGACAAAGTCGTGACGCACCTGGTCCCCCACGCGCTACCCCATGTGTTCCCCACCGGCGCCGATGTTTCTTCCGGGCTGGGACAGGTCGCTCAGGGAACGATTCAGGAGTATGGTGTTTTTGACGAAACCGCGTTGGTGGCTATGCCCAAGAACCTCTCGTTTGAGCAGGCTGCGACCCTGACTTGCTCCGGGTTGACGGCTTGGAACGCCTTGTTTGGAGGCGGAAAGAAGGTCGGAAAGGGAGATACTGTGTTGACACAGGGCACAGGTGGAGTCAGTGTTGCTGCTCTACAGGTATTCGTCGATTCTTCTCCGGGTTTTGATGTAGCAGAATAGCTGATGCTTTCTCAGTTCGCCTGTGCCGCAGGAGCGACGGTCATCGCGACAACGAGCAACGACATTAAAGCTGCGCGTCTCTCGAAACTCGGCGCCTCGCATGTGATTAATTACAGGACCGAGCCTCAATGGGGAGCCGCTGCCAAAGCATTAACGCCAAACGGCTTTGGCGTCACCAATGTGGTTGATGTGGGTGGTTTGTCTACCCTTCCTCAGTCCATGAACGCCGTCTGTGTCGAGGGCGTGGTTACTCTGACTGGTATCCTTGATAATGAATCGGTCGATCCAGTGAACATTATGGACTGCTTGTGGCGGATCTGCTCGGTGCGCGGGATTTATCTGGGCACGAGAGACCAGTTTGCAGCCATGGTGAAGTTCATTGAAGAGCATGGCATTGAGCCGGTGCTTGATGATCGGATATTTGGAGCAGATGAGGTCAAGGAGGCCTACCAATACTTGGAAGCGCAGAAGCACTTCTCTAAGGTTGTTATTAAATTTGTATAGCGAAGTTATCATCTGGTAATGAACATACATGCCAAGGGTCCTGAAAAACATAAAAGAGACTTGTCGATAGTTCAAAGAAGCTGTCATAGCTTTCTGTAGCTATACGTGTCAACTCTAAGAGGAGTAGTGTTGCTGATATCTGGACCTTTGATAAAAGTGTGTAAAAACCAGACGTTACCCCGTCACATTTATCGCCCTCTGGTGAAGCATCGCTTATTTACATCGAAAATTATGGCGAATCCCAAAACAGAAAGAATAGTAAAGTTAAAAACAGCCAACTGTGGGTTGCATCATGCCATACATGAGAGACTAAATATACAGTTCAGTTATCATTTCACCTGTTATTTAAAATCAAAAAAAGTCAATTCGAGATAAAACTTTCGCACAAGAACACAAACGTTGCTGTTCGAATGGATCCATCGAGACGTAGCTCGAACTTAGGAGCCACAAGAAACAACTAAGCTGACATTAATGTTTTATTCATATTAGATCTACACAAGGAGTGGCAGATTATTTAGACATTATTTTCTATGTTTACACTCCAGCCATCATCAAGCCCACGATACCAATGGCAGCGTTCCACGGCACCGCCGTCATCATGGCCCCACCGCCAAATACGCTGCTTGACACCGTGGTGGAAGCCTTGGAGGACGGAGAACTTGATGACGAGTGGCTGCTAGTACTCGTGGGCAGAGTAGTATTGGTGTGGGAAGTCGTGATGGAGACAATGGTCGTCAAGGTGAAGGAGCTTGTGCTCGAAGAGGTGCTCGCAGAGGAACTCTCCGGCACAGAGTATTCACTGCTGCTCGAGGAGGTCGTCGTGGGGAGGACCGAGGTGCTGGTGCTGGTTGTCGACGTGGCAGCTGGCGTGATCGCACTCGAGGTAGTTTCCGCGACTGCGGCGGCAGTAGTTGTCGCTGCGACGGTCGTCGGTTGCGCAGCTGATGATGAGGTAGCTGCGCCAATCGGGGTCGTAAGATAGATTTGTCCACAGGTTGCGAATTTCATGCAACTATCTCCCGCTCCGGGCGATGCTGCGCAGTTCGACAGAAGCATCTCGCAACTCATCTGAGGAATCGTGCCCCAGTATTGGGAAAGATCTGGCACTGAGCCGTCGCTGCATACGCACTGATAGCAGGTGGGACTCTGTTGTTGATGGTTAGCAAGGGTGGTTCCATGGCCGCATAGAAACTGTAAGGAAATCAGTCACCTACCCCATAGTCACAAATGTTGGTTTGAGCATTTCCACCGCAAATGTAACCGCATTGCTCGATCTGACTTGGACACCAAGAACCTATGATCATCAGTTTGGGCCAGGTTTATGAATATACATAATCCAATGAGACCTCACTTTTATCATCATAGCTTCCTTCATCTCTTCCTACACCGGTGCGAGCAGGGAGATTGACGCAGGTTTCGCCGGCTATGGCCACAGCAGTCCAAGCCCCCAAAATGACACTGGCGATCTGGATAGTGGATTTCATCGTGATACGAGAGAGAACGATAGCGTTCAACGAGAGACAAAGCTGGCAATGGAGGCAAGGACAAGAGAGAACGACAGTGAAGAGCAACGACCGACGACTTGACCAACATCTTCCTGGCGCAGTCTCGAGCAACTATATACTAATCCAGCCCTCAATGCGGTCATGTCATCGCACCGAGCAATTTCCGCAGGGCACGGTAGCGTACCAGGGGAGGGCAAGGACGGGTATAGTAAGATGAGAGCACAGAGGTCGCTATTAACGCTTTCAAGCTTTACCTCCCGTCGCCAGCAGCGAAAAGAGGCACAGCTAGGCATTAAGCTTGAATGGTGCCTGCTGAAGAGCCCCTGAAAGATCACGGTCGATCCCTATGGCGTTGCCCACTCGGGCTTTTAAATTACCGTTGCCTTGAATACGAGCGAAACTGCCCACTCGCGACCGTCAAGCGCCGCCGGGGAGCGACAGCCAGAAGCTTCGTCAATATACGCGTGCGGCCGTGCGGGGTTGGTCACGGGGTATCAATGCGTGGGTGTATGAGTTGAACATAGGCAAGAAACGGTTCTTAGATAGGCCAGATTTCTTGAGGTCCTACAAGTAATAACCTTAAGAATACAGCTTACAATACTCTGCGTAAACGACCCGTAGCATTCTAGACCCGGCTCAATACTTTGCCAGGTCATCCTCATGCGCCGTCTCCTTCGACCGCAGAGGCTGCTTCACCCACGAATACTGATATCTCCGATCGACAAACCTCAAAAGCTCCGGATTCACATTACTAGTGTTCAGGCCCATTTTGTACTCGCCTCCATCAGCAGGCGGCGGTTGAAGGGGCCACCAATACATTCTACACGGCGTAAGTCTCTTCCAATCCAAGGGGGCGGGAATAGTTGGACTTACACGCATCCGCAACTGTCGCAGAAGTTGAATGAGACGTCCCGGTCGCCCCAGATGTACTGCTTGGTCACTGCATCCGGCTTGGTTTCGATTTTGACTTCGTCGGGTTTATAGTATCCCCACGCGGCCCCATAGCGGCGACAGATGCTGCATTGGCAGTGGTTAATGTTCTCAGGCAGTCCTGGGACGGTGACGGTGATGGCGCCGCAGTGGCAGCTGGCACGGATGGGAGTGGATTCGTCGGCCATGTTGTCCGGGTCTGCCTCGCTCTGGGTGTTAAAGAGAGAGAGCTGAGTTCCGACGATGTGGAGTGGGCTTACTCCCAGGAGTGAAAGCCTCAGGTTGGAACTGTAGTCTTACCTGATGTAGCTAGACTTTATCACCAGTACGGGTCAAAAGTGGTGTCTGCTGACAAACTAGCTAGATATATACCTTGCATACTTTAAATACAATTAAATTATAGTAATTACCACATTACAGTCTTAATTACCTTTCTACCTGTTCCAATAATCTCTTGGCATCGCCGTGGCATCTCTCTAATCCTTGCACGAAGTTAGCACTCTCAAGCATATTATGGCCAGCCATCATCTAAGTGTGTTCATATATTCCCACCGAATGCACCCCTAAGCTAACTCTGTTATGAGGGAAGGTACAGGGAGCGCTTGTCTTAAACGGCGGTAGTGAGATCTGATCTTCCGAACCAAGGAGGGGTCGAAAATGTAGCTAAGAAGTGCATAATCCGCATCCAATATCAAGCATCAAAGTATTGCAGTGCCTTGAGCATCGCTTATCACGATATCAGACCAGCCCCAAGATGCTCAAGAAGCTGAAAAGACGGATGCTGGGCGATTCTAGCCAGACAAATACAACCCCTCCACCGCTGTCTCGCCACGTCTTCGGAGAGTTACCGAAAATCAGAATCCAAGCTGCGGATCAAAATCACCCCCATAGTTCTGTCGCAACACCAGGATGCGTGATTTGTGCTCCCTTAAAAGCGTGCACCGAGCAGCCTGTGCGCAGAACAGATCTGCTCCAGTCGGCCAAGAGCGGCTGCTCCGTTTGCGCTCTCTTGTCAGCAACGTGCGCAGAGTGCGTAGAGATTATGGATATAAGTTCCTTCGATTATCTGTCAACCTGGAGTGGTGATAGGGGCATCTTTGGTGTCTCCGTCGGTAGCGATGATCCTGACAATGCTGACGGGGGCGTCAGCGGGGTAGGATCGAAAATAAAAGTAATGTTTCTTGCGTCAACGGAAGGTATATGCTCTTGAAAAACCTCACTGTAAACCCAACTAATCGAAGTAAGAAAGGACTCATTTATTGTACCCTTGGCTCCCAATCGTTAATAAGTCACCATTCAGTCGCAATCAACCCCGAGACACCCAGGTACTCTCCAATTGGATTAGTGAGTGCCAGGAAAATCATCCTAATTGTCAGCAAATGGTAGATTCTAAACTCCCTACGCGGGTCATTGATGTGGGAAATGCTACGACGGAGCCTTTTCTAAAGATCACACGCGGCGAGACTGGTCGGTATCTTGCCCTAAGCCATCGCTGGGGCCCTCTTGAGTCTCAGCAGCATATGTTAATGACGAAAACGAAAACCATCGATAAGTTGTGTCGAAAAATCCCTCTTTATTCATTCCCAACGACGTTCAGACATGCCATAGAAGTGACTCGATCACTAGGGGTTCAGTATATATGGATCGATTCGCTTTGCATCGTCCAGGATAGTATGCAAGATTGGGAGGTCGAAGCAACGAGAATGGGTGACATATTCGAAAACGCATACGCCACCCTCTTTGCTGAACGAGCCGAAAACTGCGCCGATGGCCTTTTTCAAACTTCAGAAGACAGATATTCTCTAACAAGATGGATCCGAGAGATTGACTATTGCGATCCACAGACCCATGAGAAACATCAGATCCTCGTGTCGTGGCCTTCATATTACCCACATTCTCTACAAGAAGCCTTCTGCATGGTTGAGAAGCCAGTCTCCTATCTGCAGAATCGAGGATGGGTTATGCAAGAAGAGATCCTCTCACGCCGCAAGGTCTGCTTCTCAGCAGCGGAGCTCCATTGGCAATGCAAGTCGATGTCCCAATGCGAATGCGACTTGAGATCGACGGTCGACCCAAACTTTATCCGAAATCTCTTATGGACGCCCCGGGGCGACGGTAGTGTGACCCGCGGTCTATCAGCCAGCGATAGAAGCGCACGGAAAGCAACGGGTCTCAACAAAGCGTGGAAAAGTCTCATCGAGCTTTATACTCGCCGCGAGTTCACCAACGAGCGCGACAAACTGCCAGCTCTCGCGGGCATCGCGTCCAAGTTTGGCCGCGAACCGCACGACTACTGGGCGGGCATTTGGCGACAGGATGCACATGACCAACTTCTATGGCATGGTCTGAATTTGACAAATGCTCCTTGTCGCCGTCACAAGCCTTACTACGCCCCATCGTGGTCGTGGGCGGCCCTGCAAGGAGGGATCATCTTCTGCGCGTTCAACGATCGGCATAAGAAGACGAAGCGGATCTGGGATATCAAGGACGGATCGTGTCAACCTTCCGGTGAAAATCCGATGGGTCTGGTCTCAACGGGTATGCTCCGTATCCAGAGCAAAGCCGCGCCCGTGTTGGTGACGGAGTGCGAAGGACGAGCTCCAGACGTGGAGCGCAGCGAAGGGTTCAGTGTCTTTAAGCAGTACGGCGTCCATGAGCAGACGCGAAACGGCAAGACATACCACCTCATGCTCCGCGCCGAGACAGAAGCAGGGAAAGAGACTTGCGATACCGTTGTCTTCCTCGACACCTCAGACGACTGGGAATTATTCGCTGATAAAGCGGCGCAGCTGTTCTATTACCTGATTGCGGAGGCCGGGACCGTTAAAGGCGATGCGGTTATCACGGAAGACATCTCTCGTACTATGGGCTTGCTTATTCGTGAGTCGCCTGTGAAAGAAGGACATTGGGAGCGCATATGCCTACTCGCCCCTCAGGGGTGGTGGAGAGACTGGAGTGGAATTGCCGAGGATAAAGAATTTATTTTAATATAGGTCTCACTTTATCATCTTGTTAATAGTATGTTTATAGCTGCTTGTAGTATCAGCTGAATAGATGAGGGTATATACATTCACTTAGTAGTAAAGAGAGACGTCCATACTGATTCTTCTTTCTCGGGGAACCACAAAAACTCTCATTTCCTACTTTTTCAATTAATCCAGTTTATTCGTATAATCTCTAGTAAGAAGTTGCCTTAGCAGCTGAAACCAGACCTCATAGGACAAAGCCCTGCTTCATCCAGCCTCTAAACTTCTGTAAAGCTGGTCAAAGATTATTGTTATCTGTTACAAATTGGTTTACCACCTTCTATAATCCTAATTCTCTTTCAACTCCTCTTTGCTTCTTCGAGATAAATACCAGTTCCGCCCCGACGATTCCGGCGCACTTCTACCTAGTCTACGCTAATCAAACGCCAGTTGGTCGATGTATAGTGTCTGATCTTGGGACCCCAGAAGAATAATGGAACAGCCAAAAGCATAATGGCGCAGAAAACCCCACTGAGTTCACCAAAAGTCTGGAATCGGAAGCCATTAGAATCTAGGTTTGAAAGGTCGTGCGGGAGATCTTACCTTCGCATATCCTTCATGCGTCGTCCATGGCACCGTAGCATACACGAATCCGAAAGCAATGACGTTCTTCAAGCCATTGACTAACTCCAGGCAATCCTGACTGACGACGTAGTAGCTCTCCACCACGTAGGTCATCGAGATGGTTGCGATGGCGGTCAGGCCGACGCTGATCATCCCATAGCTGACGTACAGGGTTGCCCAGTGGAGAGTATGCTGGACGCCGAAGCCGAAGAGAAGCTGGCCCGCTACCACGATGAGAGACGGGACAATCAGGAGTGGCAGGCGGGATTCCGGCAGGAAGATGCCGTTGTTGCGCGAGGCGCGGTAGGTTGCGTAGACATCGGTCAGTGGGCCACCAAGAAGAAAGCCTCCCAATTGTCCAACTGCGGAACAATTAGCAAGACACATCTCGTAGAACAGAGCTCTGCATATCAGTGAATCGAAACACTTACCGATTCCAGCTACGTTTGTGAGCCCAACAATACCCGAGCCAAATAGATAAGGAGGCGATTCTAGAATCTGGTAAGGTGCTTGTTAGCGTACCGAAATACAAGTGCATTAATGGGGAATTGGAAAGCCATTGGCTCATATTTTCGCTGGCGCTCTTGCACGGCTGGCAGTCTCGAAAAGGTAAGCATTTGCTTGAGCACTTACTGGTGAGCTGACTATGTTTACCATTACAGTAGGAGCCAGAGCAATGGAATCTGTTCATCATAAGCGGCTGCGTGCATCCTTCTTCAGTTGGAGACTTACAAGCCAGAAGAGCAAACGTGCAGGCAGGATAGACAATCAGAGGAAAGGGTTTGAGGAAAAGGTTGAGCAGATTGGCTTTCTTGTCGAGACCAGACCAGGGATTCAGTTCTTGCAAGAAGCTGTTCCGTGTGCCATAAGTCTGATTACTCAGTATCGCTTCGGATACCGTCTCAACCGTGGCGGGCTCCTTCACGCTGCCATTGGGGGACTTTTCGTCGCCGGATTGAACGGTACTTGTCTCCTCCACTCTATTCCATCGAGTCTCTGGCAAGAAAAAGAATATCAAAACAAGATTGATGCCGACTAGGATGGCCGAAAGCCACTTTTGCCATTGCCTAATCACAAGTCAGCCAACCAGTGAGACCAGACGAGCAGAAAGAGAGGCAGGAACTGACCAGCCGAGATTTTCGATCAGGAAGCCACCAACCAAGGGCCCGAATGAACTTCCCCATGAAATGGCGAGCATGTAGATGCCCATCATCTTCCCGCGCTCATGGAGGAAGTACAGATCGTTGACCATGGCAGCTCCAACCGCCTCGCTGGCTCCACCTCCAAATCCACCCACCACCGTGCTAGCCAGGAGGCTGTTGAACGACTTGGCCTTAGCACCCCAGATTGCGCAGGCAAATACCGTGCTGCAGGCGACCAAGAAAGATGGGCGCTTTCCAAAATATGCCGCCGTTGGAATCCAGAAGAAGTTGGACAGCCCGAGGGCGAGGACCAGCCATGACAGCAAGCCGGAAACCTGGTTGATGGTGATGTTGAAGTAGATGGCGATATTCTGGAACCCGGCGGAGGGTCCATCGAACGTGAAGTTATTGAGAAAGGTAAACAAGAGGATGCAGGAAAATGCCAGGTGCTTCTTGTACTGGGGCCATCGGAGAGGGTCGTTTACGTCCTGCGACGGCTGTGGCACAAGCACAATTGCGGAAGTACCAAGATGCTGCTTTTCGTTGTTTGCTAAATGGGGAAAGGCGAATTAGTTGGTGGCCATGGGGGTGCAGAAACTCCAGGAACTTTTACCGCTCACAAGCTCCACCGTGCCTTCGGTGCGGTCCAGCTCCTTGGCTGTCTTGAACTTCATGTTGGTGACAGGCGCTCAGGCGACAGCTTTTCAAATCAATAGGTTTCGTAGATGATCGTCCGACTGTGGACAACAGCGAGCAACGCAAAGTAAAAGAAACGACGTACTGCCGCGGGGGCCAAGATTCTCTGTCCTGGATTATATACGCATCGCGATCAACGCTTGGCACAGAATTATTCTGTCAGATAACAGGCAGAATTGCGACGAAACAGTCCCAGGTGGAGACACTGATTCGAAAACCAGTGCAAAAGTCGGACTAGATATGCAGGAGAGCTGTATCAATCTGATTCCAGGTCCACCGCAACCAGCGCACTGTGCATGACCATACGTGATAGCTAAAAAAAAGGGCAAGCGATGCGACAATGCGGGTAGCATTTGCGGGAACATTCACCTGGCCGTCGTCCTAGTGTGCCCCGTCACATGTTATAGAATTTGCCATGACATGTCAAAGAGGCTTGTCATCGCGTGCCGGGACGTGCAACGTAGGCGATGTATGGGTGGACCATGAAGCAAGACGATTTTAGAATGCTTTCCAATGGCGGTTTCTGCTCGATGCTCTCGAGAGTTTTCCAGTTCAACGTGGACACGTTGGCCACCTGGAAAAGGCATGCGAAGGACGAGGGCGATAATGCAATGCACCTTGCGAGAACCGCAATTAATTAGAGGCGGCTTCCTATCTCACGCCGTGCCGGGATAAAGATCTCCCACTCCGCTACAGGCCTTCTCATTGCCGTGCTGCGACCCCAGTGCTGCGGGTATGTCGGTGGCTCTCGACTCAGTCAACGCAACGGCGAGATTCTCTCCTCGTGGCCCAAACACCGTTAATGCAGCCTCTTAGTCCTACAACAGTGCATGTATATTGTACATTATTTCTATTACCGAATACAGTATCTTATAACGTTTCACTAATAAGCGGCTGCGTACGTGAGTCAAACAAGCTGCCCTGTATCACTTTCCTTGATTTTTGGGCTTGAGATTCATCACAGACAGTATTCAAGTCTACTTGGGACACGATAAAGGCTCCTTCGCTGTTTGCTTCGATGATTCCAATTGCGACAGCTGGTACGGCGTCTCGGGCGCGTATAACTTCAGGACTGCAAATCTAATATAACTGACCCCTCGTTGAACTCAGGTGACGCCTATAACTATCGTGCCATTCGGTAATTGGCCTGTATATTCTTAGTGTCTAGACATATGGGTCACGAGTTTCCCAAAAAAATGTACCAACTTTGACTATCAGTCCGGCATGGCTAGATGTTCGGGAAGAGCAAGGTGCCGCGCTTCGAGTTAGGGAATACCTTATATACTATTTTTGACCTGCAATCTGACCTCAGGTTTGCAAGGACTGTTCGCCGAGGCAACATTGAAGTCAAATGAGGAGATGATATGAATTCTATCATACTGTACCCTAAAGTAAGCATATAATGCAGCACTATTATTCACATGTGTAAGTGTCATATGACCAGAACCTTAGGGACTGTTGCATCAGCAGCAGCTTAAGTAGTAGTATTTCCCCCTTATACATATAGCTAAATCGTAATCGATTCCATTCATGTTATCAACTACCATGTAACGCCCCAATAGTATTATCGATCACCAGTCCTAAGTCAATAATAGCGCTGTCAACTGCTGCCGACACAGAACCAACAGCATTATCTATCAAGGCCGATGTGGCGCCTTCCGAAATCGGGTCGATGGCTATATAGCTTTAGTACTTGAAAATAGCACACAAGATTATCCATAGTTCTTTTAGAAGCTATCGAGATTTGTGTAGAGGATATTGGAATCTGTACTTATTGGTATGGCATGGCTGGATGATATCAGGCATAATAGGGTGCCGAATAAGAGTTGCTGGACAAGTAGAAAGGTGTGTCTATGAATTGTTTGATGTTAGACCTTCGAGGTAGGTGATAGATTATGTACTTTTTCCTATGTCGGCTTTTGTCTCCATGAGTACTGATTCTATGGGACTGACAGATTTATGTAAGGGCGAGAGTATGAATTCCACCATGCCGGAAGCGAAACTTTGACTTGGGTCAACAGAGAGGGGAGGATGAGAAGCAACGATGTAACCAATATTTGTTTGTGGTGAGACCAATTCTTTTCTTGCTTTTTGAATATGTTATTCTTAAAACCGAACCAGCACCTGACCCTATTTGCGCTCGGCGATGCCGGTTCAATGCTGATCCATTCCTTCTCCCTTGAATTAGAACCTTTTGAGTTCTGAAGTAAACCATCCGCTGTTTCCGAGGTTACAGCTGAAAAGTCAAGCGAGAGTATAGCTGCTGGTACGTGTATTGACGTGCTATGAGACTCAGCTATTATGGCTCAACTGAAGGACGGATTCAGCATGCAGTATTCAAGTTGTGGCCTTGAGAGTCTATTTTGTTTGGAATGAACACATCTGCCACTTATTACCGCGCAAGTTTTTCGATAATTCGGCCAGTAAGGTTTTCAAGTGTTGTTTCAATTGACAGAGCTGTAGAAGTTCTATTAGCGTCTGGATAGATGGTGTTGTTTTACTGCTTCCTGCACTTAGTGCTGAATTCTTCGACAAGTTTGCCACTTGTGTATAGCAACATAATAGGTGTTTATCTTTTTGGCACCTCGTGCCACTTCTCATCTCACATCTGTATGACAATGGTATACTCCCTGTCGCACTGGCGACTAGTTCGTGATGAATATGTCGTGTGACGAGGACCGCAGATTCGCATGTGTACTTCTCCTTTTGAGCGAAGGTACTAGACCTTCTGGGTACGGCAATAAGTAGTTGGTCAATCGAGTATTACTTTCGAAAGGATCTACAAGCACGTCATTGCTGTGGAAAGTTCATATGAGTCCCAAGGTTTCCGGAGGCCCTGCATACATTCCTAGGCATTTCTCGGCCTGCATGATACCGGAAATAATATCTCTCCGAAAGCTTACCTCGATTCTTCTACCAGATGTCAAGCACGGTAATATTAAATGCAATACATGTTGATTTGTGCCTGGAATGAAGGATGGATAGCATAATGAGGACTGGTATCTCTTATCTGCTGCTGCTCACCTGTATGCCAGGATGCTGCAAAATCTTTTCGAAGATGATAATCCAAAGAAGTGGTCGGCAATGCTATGGGTCTGATCTGGAAAGAGTTGAGCTTAGCGTCCCGGTTATTTGTGAGCGGCCCGTCACGGGCACCTTGAGCATCGTATGGATCCTTGTTAAGACTAGGTCGATGGGCTTTAGGTTTTCATGACGGGAAGCCTGCTCCGATATAGCCCTCCCCACCCGATAAAGACGGAATGGCAACTCTCGAGCTGACATGTCTCTGTCACTAATTTCAACTCCCAGGAAGGCCACGGTTACCGCCGATTCGGCCAGCTGACAAGGATACTTGCAGCAAGCCACAGTGATACTAATCAGAGTGTAGGGCTGATCTGATCAAGATCGCTCGGAGCCCATGTAAGCTATGACATAATCAACACAACTCTAGCTTAACGAGATGGAAAAACTTCAAGCATTCCGCAAATGGAGAAGCGTGCTTTGCACAATTAGTCCCCTACATTATGTATACTCCTTTTTGTCGATTATTATATAGTAGCTGCTGATTAACGGCAATCATGACTCTTTACTCGATATCATGGCTTTTCAAATCCATTGCTATATAAAGATGGTTCCTCAATCGAACTCTTTTGGCTCGTGTTCAATCACATCGGCAGCTGCGCAAAGAATTCCACAGGCTGATTGGCAACCGCAAAGCCAGCATAAATGTTTCTCATTACATCTTTGGTTGCATCCCTCGGATTCACTTTGGCAGCATCCATGGCCACCGATCCAGGATACAATTGTCTATATGGGCAGAAATGTTGGCCCTCTTTGCAAGAATGGCAACAATTCAACCAGACTTTAGATGGTCACTTGTACCAGACCATTCCGATGGCTGCGTCTTGCTATTCTGATTCTCCATACTACGATGTTTCTGCCTGCGACGTTGTGGAAAATAACTATAATGATAGTATCCCCAGGGGGTCATACTATGGAGAGACTTACTGGCTAAACTGGGAGACTTGCGGTACTTCTGGCTGCTCTCTGTTGTCTCCCAATCCAGAAGAAACTCTCTTCAAAAGCTGCTCCTTGGGAAGATTGGCGTCATACTATGTCGATGTTCGCAATGCATCGCATATATCAGCGGCTCTCAAATTTGTGCAAGCCCACAACATTCGCATCAGCATCAAGAATACAGGCCACGACTATTTTGGACGTTCCTCAGTTCCCAACTCACTTGCAATTTGGACTCATAACTTAAACAGTCTTGAGTTCCATCAGAATTTCACCGCGTTCAACTGTCCGTCGGCAAATGGCCAGAATATTGGGGAGATGGGAGCTGGAGTTGTCGCCGGAGATGCGTATCACTTTTATAGCTCGCATGGCATGGATGTTACAGGTGGATACGAACAATCCGTGGGGATCGCTGGCGGGTTTGGCCAAGGCGGAGGAGTCGGCTCCTACACGACCTCCTACGGGTTAATGGTGGACAACGCCGTGGAATTTGAAGTCGTCACTGCCGACGGTGAAGTGCGGATTATCAACGAGTGCAATGATCCGGAACTCTTCTGGGCGATGCGTGGTGGAGGAGGAGGTACATACGCTGTTCTCACCAAGTATCGACACCAAGTTTATCCATCCGTACCTATTCATGCCTACAATTTCGTGGCAAGCTTTCCTTCATCGGCTTCCGAGAACAACACAGAGAACAAAGCTCTCCGGGAAATTATGGCAATGCACGCTAGCAGCCAAATCGAATGGTCCGCACAACTAGTCACAGGGCAAGTAGATTACGTTCTCAACGGGGCTTCATTTGGCGTTGTCTTACCATACGGCGATGACGGCTCTAAGCTGAAAGCTGCAACGGCGGCCTTTGCTGAGTTCGTCGGCAACAGAACGGATATCATTGTCATTCAAAACAATTATACTTCGTACCCTACTTACGCCGATTACGTGGCAGTAACTGCTGTCGACGCCAAGAAGACTGAGCCCGCGGGTATCTATTCAATACTCGCTGCCCGACTGATACCTCGCGATGTTTTTGCTACACCCGAGAACGTGGACGCACTGGTCGACGCTATAGTTGATGGAATGGTGAAGGCTAGCACGCTACTCGATTTCACCGCACTCCAGGTCGAACTTGAAACCCCAGTGACCAACCTCGACAGCAAGCAGGAGACATCAGCTCACCCAGCCTGGAGGAACTCGCTCTGGAACGTTATTCATGTCGGGGAATGGGACGAGCCTCTGTCTCCTGCTGCTCATGAGAATGCCACCACTGGCTTCCTTCAAATACTTGATCCCCTCAAGAAATTGAGTCCGGGGGGTGGAGCATATGTCAACGAAGCTCATTACGGGGAGCCGGACTGGCAAGAGACCTTTTTCGGTTCAAATTATGACAGATTACTGGAGATCAAGAACAAGTATGACCCGACTCATCTTTTTGATTGTTGGAAGTGTGTCGGATGGCGAGGCAAGCAAGAGTGAGTTCAGCGTCTTTCCTCTGCTGCGGCTGAATCGATAACCACTAACATTGCGCTCTTAGTCCGTTTTATTCATGCTATCAGCAATGGTAGTCATCGTGAACAATACTCCACACCGTGCGACAGAAAAGTAAGACTAGAGAATTTCGACGATAAGAAAAGTCTGGAACACACAAATTTCTGAGGTCCGAAGAAGACTTTGAGCTGCATCTGTGTAATGTAAATGAGACAGTAACATATTTTTGAGCGATTGTTCAAGTTGTATAGAGACGAGAGTATGAACCAAATATTTCCTAAAGTAGGCACTTCTAGTCGCCTCTGATTCTATAGTTGACAAACTCATAATCGTTTAATCGCTGTCCTCATGTTCTATCCGATCGGCACAGTTGTTCTTAGCATAAGTACTATAAATGTGTACTTGCATCTCTTTAGCATATACATGCATTACGTCATATCCTCCAATTATACGTCAGACGCAACCATTTGACGGACTGATTACCTGGGCATCCTGAAGTACTCCGCGACTAGCAAGTTTCATTCTCAGATCAGATTTGCTGGCGTTCCCTGCTGTCATCTGATTAATTTGTCATCTTGACTTGATTCTCGGGGTAGCGAATCTACACTCCTCAGCAAAGACACCAGGGGGGTTTAAAAAATCACTTCCCCGCATAGATCCTGGGGGCGGGGGGGAAAGGGGGAATATGCGCTGCTACATAATACGCAATTAGACATTGTAACCTATAAAAATAACTACTCCCGACTTGTGGTCTTTATGTTTAATATATGCCTCGCTATGCAAAAGCCCCTTTTGGATTTTCTGTGTGACTTCAGATCATGGTAGGTATTCTCAACTTGCACGATATAGTCTAAATACAAAGGTTCTTGTTATTGACCTTCGTAAACCTATGATGAATCATGGCGCAGCTTACCATCGTTGTTATCGCAACTTCGGGAGCCGTTATTTGATCTGCATGGGCTATGACAACATGAGCTAGGATAGCGATGCAGCGGACTCCACCTCAATACTCAGTTGAGATCCCAGAAACTCCGAGGTGTGGATACAACAAGTTAAGCTTCTTTCGAAGAGCGCAGAACCTCTGGATTCTGTTGATGTTAGACCGTTGGAAAATGGGGAAGTCATAATGCCAAGACTGTTTTGATTGGATGCGCGGAGTTTCGGACAGACTATTCAGAACGGGGAGATTCGGACGAAATACTTCTTGTGGTACAGATCAACTTGACCTGTGAAAAAGAGGGGAAATCGTGGTTTGTAGTGTGGGGAAAGACCATCTTATCAAAGACATGGCCCCCATAGGATAAGTTTCCCTCTCTCTTTAAAATTTGTGCTTCCAACTCTCTCCCTGCTTTTTCGCTTCTTATCTTCTTTCACCATTTCTGAGTGTCACTTGGTCAAGTTCAAACTCTATCAACCATGTCGGCCACAAAGCCTGTCAAGTTTGGCATCGTCGGCTATGGTAATTCGAGTCGGGTATATCATCTGCCCTATATTTTGCCCAATAAGGACATCGAGGTGTACGCATTCCTTCAGCGAGCTAGCGCCCCAGTTGATATAGAGTCGGCGAAAGCCGGCACCCACTGTCGTGTTGATTATCCACAATCAAAGCATTATCAACATGAAGACGACTTCTTTGCCGATCCGGAGATTGAGGTGGTCCTCGTTTTGACTCGTGAAGACTATCATGCGTACTTTGCCGAGAGAGCGTTACGGGCGGGGAAGCATGGCAAGTCAACTTCAATGATCTTTTATGGTCCAACAACTAACTTTGAGCAGTCGTCGTGGAGAAGCCTTTCACACGTACAAGCGCTGAAGCGGACCATCTGATTGCCCTTGCAAAGGAAACGGGCAAGATCTTGACAGTTTTCCAGAGTAAGTACTATTTGGATAGTCAAGCTACGGAGCTGACACGAAATAGACAGAAGGCTCGATGCGGATTTTCAGACCGTCAGCAAAATCATAAATTCCGGCGCTTTGGGCGACATTACAGAGTACGAGAAACGCTACGACGTAGACTCACCACCGTGGGCTGTGCATGCTGGTCAAGGAGAATGGGAGCCTGGAAAAGGTCTTCTCTATGGCTTGGGATCCCATACTATTGACCAGGCTCTCCAGCTATTTGGCCGACCGAAAAGCGTTATCGGGATCTTAAGGAACACCGTAGATGCGGAGAGTGAGAATGACACCGTGTTTATGATAATTTTACAGTATGGTGAGGAGAAGAGAAATCTCATTGTCACCATCCGTACTACGGTCGTAAGTGTCATGAAGGATCAGCTTCAAGGGTTTGTACGGGGAACCAAAGGAACATTTATCAAGGTATATATGCCAATCATTCATGAAGTTTACTTCGGTTGGAGACTTGACTAAATGTGGAATTTGCAGTATGGCGATTGCCTTCAAGAAGTTCAACATTTTGCTGGCCTTCCTGCGACGGACCCATCATTTGGAGTGGATCCACCATCGCGCTATGGCTACCTGACAACAAACGCGAAAGTTGACGAATGTCAAGCATACGATGAGGATTCCAAGAAGTATATCGGTAGATATCCAAGTCTCCGTGGAAGATATCTGAGCTACTATGAGAATGTTGTAGACGCCGTACGAGGGAAGGCAGAAATTGCTGTCAAGCCAGAGGAGAGTAGGGATGGAATCAGAATTATGGAATTGGCAAGGGAGAGTCATAGGAAGGGTGTTACTGTGCCTTGGTCTTGATTTTGTCATGACTTATATCCTTTTCGCGTTTCTAAGATAGATCGTCTGAGGCATAGGAGAGACATGACTGCTAACATCTGAAATCTACCTCGTGAACAAAAATATATCCCAGGATATTTAAGATACGGAGAAACAGTAATCGTCCAATACTGCTTCTTGAGATTGGGGTCAATCACCCGATACTGAATAGCTCTTCCTGCTCATCCTCTGTATGTATATTCTGAAGTTGAGGAGAAGCTGAGATTATTGATATTAAAAGAGACTCTAAGAAAGTAATTAGAGACAAAACCGATAAATCATAGCATGACTGTGGGCTAGACTAGGTCTATATACACAAGAGTATTACATCCATCGAGAACATTCATAAAGGGCAATTGAACTAGGAGTGGACGATATTATAGAGTAGTAACGAATATGTGCTGTGACAACGAAGTCAAGACTAGCACTATGTAATGGGTAGCCAAGACGCAGCTCACTGTCGACTAGGGCTCAGTGCCAGTGAGAGATACTATAGAGTTGAAATATAACAAGAGTGCTAAGAAAGCTTAGACTTCAATCCGATTCACGGAAGAATCCACACCAAAAAATAGCAAGCCGACATTTTAGACTACAGGATGATAGTCATTGGCACAGGAGCGATAAGATCGCAAAATGAGCCGACCTCAATCTCTGGGTCGAAGGATCACTGGCGATCATCGAACACCCCCCTGCTTTCACATCCCAAGTGCACATCTCGGATATCGGAGAAGATTTGCGACAAACGGTATGCGAATGGAGATTGCGTGGGCTCAGCCCCTGCGCGCCGCTGCGGGGAGCTGCAAAATCCACAAGGCCTTCCCTGCGCAAGGAACAGCATTTTTGGTTTTGGTCCAGGCGCCTACTCGGAGAATCCCAGGGTAGATTTGATGCAGAATCTTTTCTATCAGTGTTTATCTAGAGTAGAAGAATCTCCATTTCAACGTTGCATGATGGATAAAGGCCACCTGGAGAGTATCTTCGAAGTGATAGTAGGCCCTTAGACAAGTAGGAATATTTCTTATTCATTCATGCAAGCTGTGATATACGCGGATATTAATAGAAATTCTGGCTTCCATTGGGTGACGCCCGAATTCTCAGCATCGCGCACACCGAAAGGAGTTAGTGGATATGAGAAAGCCCCTTTAAAACCAATCCACTTTTCAACCCTCGAGAGATCTCCATTGTCGCTCGTTCATGATGTCTGGAACTAGTATAAGTCTCCCCAAAAGAACTCGAGCTAGAGTTCGCAAAGTAAAAACGGGCTGTCATACTTGCAAGTACGTCTACTCTTGGGGCACCGGAAATGTGGCTTACTAAAGCCTTCAGGGTCTTAGAGCGCGACATGTAAAGTGCGATGAAGCCAAGCTTGCTTGCTTGAAATGCAGCAACAGTGGCCGGACTTGTGATGGCTATGGAACTGTGCTAGTATCTCTCGAGGAAGCCCTCGCTGCCGTGGATTCGCTCCCGCAGTCATTTCGAAATAGCCAAGAACAGCGATGTTTTGAGCATTTCCGTCACAAAGCCGTCCCCGAACTCTTGGGATACGACCGTGGTCCTGGGTTTTGGAATGGATTGGTTTTGCAATTGAGCCAATGTTCCCCGGCCGTCATGCATGCTATGCTAGCCCTAAATACGCTTTACGAAGTTCATCCTACCCCAACCGCCAAGAAATCTACCGAATTCGATCGACGATTTCTTCAGCAATACAACAAGGCGATTCGGCTGCTTTGTTCACCGCAATCTACAGAATCCGTTGAGTCGATATTGAGTTGCTGCATCCTCTTCATATGCCTCGAGAACTTTCGAGGGAACCATGAGATTGCGCTCAATCATCTACGAGATGGCCTGAAAATCCTGCACGACTGGCGAATGAAAGAAGGATTACTAGCATCCGAGCGAAGTATCCAGGAAGTCATTGTCTGTATTTTTCGCCGGCTCGATATACAGGCCACGACTTTTTTGGACTCTCGAAAGCCGGAACTGGACATAACTTTGGCGTTTGGGAGCCCGACACAACCCTATAACTACAACACGGAATCATTCGCGAATCTCCATGAGGCTAAAATCTGCTTGGACAATATTCTGATCAGGTTACTTTACACGCTTACGTCGGTCAAATCTCCGCGGCAGCATCCTCCTTTACCGGGACAACAGAACCGCATGGTCTCTGCCAGAAGAGACGTGCTACAAGGTCTGGCAGCTCCACTTTCCCAGTGGAAGGATGCTTTTGACGATCTCGTCATGCGCGAGAAAAGTAACATGGAAACCAAAGACCTTCAGTTGTCTGTCCTGCTTGCATTACATCACCAGACAATGTTACTTATGCTCCGGATCAGAGTTAATGAGACATCAGATGCGCAAAGCCAAACAGTAATTAAGGATGCTCAGTTCGAAAAGACGATTCATCTTTCAAAATCGCTCATCAATTCGTCTTCTGCCACGCAGGAGAACAGTTACGCTGCAGATTCAGGAGTCATTGCGCCGCTCTATTTCACTGCCATGAATGCCAGCAACCCGCATCTTCGTCAACAGGCGATTGAACTCCTGCGCTTGGTGAAGTGGAAGGAAGGCTTTTGGGAGGCCGAAGTGGCAGCCACGATAGCGGAGAATATATTGTTCATCGAGGAGAACGGAATCAAAGGGATCATGGTAACGGGAGGAATTCCAGAATTGGCAAAGCTGCATTATTTCTAATGCCAAAGTCATCCGAACTCGTATTTTCGTAACGAAGCTGATCGTGCGTACGTGTGTGCAGCGTGGCTAGGCTGAATAAATGAGCAGATGTCTTTTACCCCTGTGCGAGAGTCGCGTGGAGCGATGCGATTACGGAGATTACCTAAGGCATTGTCCCGCTCGACACTGGCTCCCGTCGTATACCGGATCCTGATTCACGTGCCTACGCGCTCCTTGCAAGAGAAGTAAGCGGCGTAGCAATTTCGAAACAACACAAGTATCGCATTTCAGCATGATAATTGGTAATGATTAGCCGTTGGATCGAAGGGGTACTAAGCACGTTCCTGGTTGATGTGCTGCTGCTATATATTGCTCGTATGTCAAATTGCAATATCACGTGAATATGGAGGACAATGTGAATTTCTTCGTAACTGGGGTAGAGACGGGAGACTAGGTAAGTATTGATTGATACCGTATCTATCTTTAGCTCTTAGCTTGATTTTGAAGGACCTTCCACTGTGTGTATATATGTTCGTTGCTTGCACTTCAAAATGGTCAACAGCCTGCAGTCCCTGAAATCATCATTTTCAGCCTTTGGTCACCCAGGTGGCTTTGCGCACTCGTTACGATGTCCTTCTGTACAAGCACGGTCTCTACTTCAGCGATGTTCAATACGGCATTACAAGGGACTTTCGAGGTTTTTCATTCAATACAGCCTTTACGCCACATTTACACAATCTTTACCAAGTCCTCCCCACAAGTGACAGTATTGTATTGTTTTTGGCTATACTTCGCCGGTTCATTCACATTCGACATTGTCCATTATCTCCTCCACCAATGTTCAAAATCATCCTTCAAAATCCTTCGCTCACTCGGCTATCTACACCAAGTCCATCACTTTTATTTCAACAGTCGTCTAAAGTTCAATGAGAAATACCACTGGCAAAACACCTGTCTGGAACTACCGTTGGAACTAGCTTGCCAGATTTGCGGTGCTTGGTTGGGCTGGTTGATTGCACATACGGTGGGCTTTACTGAAGAGGAATATCCGATATGGGACCTTTTCGTCTTCCTCGTCGTGGTTCAGTCGGTGAGAGTTCTGGTAGTTATCGTCGAAAATGGACATGACTCGCACCATATTTCGTACGAGCCGATGGTGCCAAAGGACAATAGATGGTTCTTGGTTGGACCGCAATATCACGCACTTCATCATGTCGACCCTAATGCCTATATTGGCTCTACAATCCGTCTGTTTGACTGGATTCTCGGTACGGGGTCTTCTTTACGTTCTCGACGGATTACAATGACAGGCTCGTCTGGAGCATTTGGTCAAGCAATGCGGAACCAACTTATCGCAGAAGGTGCCAAGAGCATCCAAGAATTAAAATTCAGGACGGACTGGACATATGACGACTACCAGTCTGTTGTTCCTATCTTGATTAACACAGACATCTTGATTCTGGCGCATGGTTCGAACTCGGACGACAGCCTTAAGGCGAATTGCGAATCGATGATTGAGCTGATTGAAATCTTCAAACAAAACCGTAAGGCTAAATCTGCGAACGATATGCTATTACCGGAAGTTTGGTACGTTGGTAGCGAGGCGGAATTGCATCCCTTGTGGGGATCTCCTACCATGCAGTCGTATTCCCGATCGAAACGCGCATTCGTGCCCTATGCACGCCATCTGTACAGTGATCCATCGCTTCTTTATCGGCACATCGTTCCGTCGTCTTTCAATTCTTCCATGGGATCTGCAATTGTCTCGGCGGAGTGGGCAGCAAGAGTTGCTATGTGGTGGATAAAACGAGGGGCAAGATATGTGCCTGTGACGTACACGGGTCTTGCATATATTAATTATTTCAAGTTTCGTTTTGGAAAGGACTAATCAGAATTTGGTGATTAGAATTTCATTTTGTTTATATGATGATTGATGCTGTTTGTAACTCTAAAGATTAACGTAAATTATCAGAATTAAACGAGGCTACCAGCTAAATGAGTGCTTTCGAGGAAAGTACATACCAAGTCTTTTAGCATAGTATAATGACAGGCAATATGAACATTCTTATTTTGCTTACTGAGGTAGAAGATTACGCCAAGGCACTCTACTATTTTTATAAACCTTCTAAGATATCGGCCGCAATCTTCTCAGCGAGCGCATCTGACATATCGTGTTAGCATGAAATAACAAACTTCCATAAAATGTTACATACAAACTGTCGACTGCGGATGTCCGGGTGGGAGTAGCGGAAATGCAGAAGCATCAACCACGCGCAGGTTTTTTACACCAATGACTCTTGCTCGGGAGTCTACGACCGTCATAGGGTCACTTAATTTGCCCATTTTGCCTACTCTATTGTCAATCGCAGTTTCATATAGGCTGTGTTACGACTTACAAGTACACGCCGGATGATAAATAGTGGTAGCTGATTTCAGAATATATGCCGCAATTTCCGCGTCGGTCTGCACGGCCGAGCCAGGTGCCAGTTCGTCGCCCACAACAACACCAGCCAGTGCCTTTGTCTTCCAGATCGCTCGAGTTCGTTTGAAGGCCTGGACTGCTACTTCTAGGTCGGTTGAGTTCGAAAACCAGCCTGGGTTGATGAGAGGATGTACAGAGCTGTCATTTGACACAGTTGTGACAGACCCACGCGAGAGCGGGGCAACCATTCCCGCGTAGATCGTGCCGTAATCTTTCCCGGGCATGGCACCGGCATATCCTAAGCTACTAATCACATATTCAATCTCGGGCCAATCGGGCGCAAACATGGATAAAGCCTCTTGGGCGGAGTGGCTAAGGTTTGCACGATCAGGACGAGGAAGCTTCTCAAATCCTGTATCACGTTAGATATGATCGATGCCGAAAAAATACCATGCATCATGATATCATTCCACAGATTGGCTGACCTAGCATGTCTGCACCAACATTGGTGAGCATCCCTGTTGCGTTCTGAATATATTCTTGCTCAGCTTGATGCTTATAAACTGGATCGCTCAGTTTGCTTTGTGTTGGAACTTGAATTTCGTGAACCACTGCAATCAGCATATGATCCTGGGAAAAATTAATCGTCATCAGCATCGTCTGGATGGGAGAAAACTTGCCCACATATTTTGGCCAACTCCAGGTCTATCCGCCAAGACAGGGATATCATACTTCTCGAGGACCTGCTTGGGTCCCACACCGGAAACCATTAGAATCTGAGGCGAAGAAAACTGTATGTTGTAAGAATCTGCCACCCTGCTTTGGACGTAACTATGCTTACGGTACCACCAGAAAGGATGACTTCTTTATTTGCAGAAAGAATATACTCCGCCCCGTAAGAATTAACGCGAACACCTATTGCAGATTTATTCTTATCAAAGAGAATCTGTTTCGCCATTGTCTGGGGATAAATCTTGAGGTTAGTCCGTGTACTAGCGAACGATTCCTGGAGGAAGCTTGACTCGCTGGAACTACGTGTAGCATCCTCTGGAGTGACCGTGAAGGCAGAGTACTGTCCCCCCAACAAGTTACCACTGTTCATGTCCTCTAATTCCGGAAGTCCTGCCTCTTTCAATGCAGGAAGTGCCCAGGACGAGAAAGGCATTGCATAACGCGGAATGGAAACCTCTAGCGGCCCACCAGTGGCTGAAAATGCTTTGGGGTGTGGGTCTGGCACAGATGCGTTTGCCGCTCGAAAGTGGATGTCTGGCGATGTATAATGGGTGCTCTTCTTGAAAAAGGGAAACAGAGAAGAAAAGTTGTAACTGTTATCGCCTACTTGCGTGGCCCATTGGTTATAACTACCCGCTGACCCTCTTTGGTAAAGCATGGCGTTTCGAGCAGATCTACATAGTGATTTAGTATAAATTAAGTGCAAAGTTGGCTCAAATTCACCTACGTGCCGCCCAAACACCTCCCACGTGGGTAGTGATAAGTTTGGTTTCCCATTGCAGTTTGCGGCACGGTCAAGAATGCCCAGTCAACCAGAGGAGCCGAGTGAAGCAGCGATGGAGCTGTACTAGCATCAGCGCCAAACCCGTATCCAGGTACAATAGATCTACTTTCATTAACAAAAGAACATCAGACAAGGAAAGAAACGCACCGATTTCCATGGTCCTTTTCATAAAAGTCGCCAGCTTCGATAACAGCAACACTTATGGATTCATTTTCGGCCAGTCTCGTCGCCAGCGCAAGGCCTGCTGTACCACCACCTATAACCACGTAATCGTAGGTTGCATTTTCGCTCGCAACCCCAAAGTGGTTTGAAAAAAGAAAGGCTTGCCGACCACGGAGAGACTGAGCTTGCGCATGGAACGCCAAGACGATGCTCGCTACAGTGAGTACGCCGAACATCATAAAGGGTGGAAGTGCTTGAGTACAGCAAAGAGTCCTTTCTCCGGGACAAGAGCTTTTATGATTTCCACAAGCTCCGGCTACAAGAGGTGTTTTCGCGCTACACAATTACTGGATTTGTCATCGCATTGCATGGCATCCTTATGCAAGACTATTTCTTGTTCAGACCAAGACACCCAGCAATAAACAAAGACAATCGCCGAGGTTTCCTAATACGAGAGAGTGGTTTAAGTAATCATTGATCTAATGCTTGTAGAAGCTCCGACATGATGCCGACAACTACCCAACAGAGCCAGCCTGTCCTTGTAGAGGTAGTTGATTGGCCAAGACTCTTCCCAGCCCTCCATAGTAGGTTTGAGGCGCTGTGTCAATCGAGATTTATGGCATGTATTCTGTCTTGTCTTGGTATAGCGGGCAGACCCAGATCGGATTATCGGTCTCGCCCCGTGCAGTAGCGCATAGAACGGGACGACCCGATGGGTGCTCAGGCTGTGACTGGAAGGATTCCATCAACTAGATTAGTCCGTGGCTGAGGTGACCGGCGGTGAATCGTCACTAATACAGACCGAGAGCTCACACTAAGCTTTACCTCTTCAGGATTCTATAAGACTTGGGATTCGTGAATTGGTGAAGTTGTCATGTGCTATTGGGGCCACAAGCATGCTGTATTTCACTTTTATCCTCTCTCGGCTAAAGTGATGTAAGTTCCCCAGCCTGCGCCTGCATACTTGAAGAACAGAAACACGTTCCCAGATTGAGAATCACGCATGACCCCTTGCTTTAATTGAAGGTTTGGCATAGGGGATCAAGCCGTTACCCAATGTCATCCAGATGCACTCTTAATGTTAAGCTTATCTTTCCTTGCGAATTGTTTTCTTCTACTGCCTCCAGAAAATGAGATGAAAGATAAGATCTGCTAAACAGCGTCTGACCTCAAAAAAAGAAAAAGTTATAGCAAACAGGCTATATAAACACAGGGCCATCACGATTGACAAGATAAAACAGGTTGATGATAGTTAACCAAATATCCACATTTATAGAGCTTACACGTGGTATCAAAATACATAAAATGAAGTTAAGTTATTGATTCGTTGAATATAATAAATAGTAACTAGGCTCGTAAAATTATTCGTGTATACATAAAACAGAGTCAAGCAAACATCTAAACTCTCTGGAACACACTATAATAATATGTAGTCACCAGCGTGACAGGATTGGTAGATGCTCCACCACAATACTGAGCTGTGTTGCCCAGACATCTGACGTTACAGTTTTGATTTCCGACAAGAGTAGTGAGATTACCATTGCCCAGTGGGGTTAAACAGTTGCAATATAATCCTTGCTCGATGTAGAAGTAGAAGTAGTTGGCACATGCTACCGCACAGCTTTCGATGGTGATTGAGGTGAATGGAATAGCTTGTAAAGACGCGGTGAAGGCACTGCTAATGGCGGTTGTAGAGCATCCCTCATATGCGAAGCTCGCCGCGAACGCTGAAGCACCTGATGGACCAGTGGCACCAGTAGGACCTGCAGGTCCCGTTTGACCAGTTGGTCCTGATGGTCCTGGTATTCCAGTTGGACCGGTAGCCCCCGACGGACCAGATGGGCCTGAGGGACCTGCTGTGCCGGTTGCGCCTGTAGGCCCAGATGGACCGGATGGACCAGTTGACCCTGGTATTCCTGATTGACCTGACACTCCAGTTGCACCTGTTGGGCCAGTTGCACCTAT